>JASKOS020000049.1:95000-100000 GCA_030770465.2 Perdita meconis
AAGATGACCAAACTTGATTATTTAGAGGAAGTAAAAGTCGTAACAAGGTTTCCGTAGGTGAACCTGCGGAAGGATCATTAACGAAAAAAAACTATATATCTATTTGACTTGAACACTTAAGTAACCACACTACTAAAAGGAATCCTTTGGCTTGAAATATAAATAAAAAAGTAGTGTGGTACGAACAAAAGATGAATGGAAACGAACGAAACTCACTCTCTTATATATGAGAATGAAAAAATAAGATTTTTTCTCGAGAGACGGCTTACGTGAGGAGGGTGTGTATCATCCTCCCGTCCGTCTCGTTGAAAGAAAAAAAAAAAAAAAATCGTCCAGCGGTGTACGGCTTACGTTGTGGAGAGCGTTGCCTCCCGTCTGTGCACCGCGCGAAGGACGCAAATAAAGCATTCAGCGCACCGTAGCCCGACAAGCAGGATCGAAACTGGCTCCCTTTTCTCTTTGTCTCTCATAATAATATATACACATTTTTACGAGGCGCTTGCGTGAGGTGGATAAGAAATAGAAAAATGTATCACCCGCCGCCGATAAAGTAAAATAAACGTGTGGTATAAAATAAATGAAGAGGAAAAAGAGAGGGAAGGGGTAACACATGGCCAGACATCCTGATTGCCTTCGAGAGGCTCTTGAGATTGATAGACGTTTGAAAACGTCTCGTGGTGGAAATCCCCTCCTATAATTAAAGGGGGGGGGATGGAGGACCCGGGTAGTCTAGGATTGGATTGAGAGTCGAATTTGTGCGGGAGCACACTCTCTCGGTCCATCCAGAGAGAACGCCGTGCGGTGTATAAAAGGTTCCTTGACGAGGGGTATCCCCAATAAATGTCGGTACTTGAAACCCAGCGTATCTCTAGACTTTTGAAAGTACTATTCGCCCGGTCGCGTCGGAGATAATACTCTCTCCGACGGGTGTCCAGTTGCCACGTAGTGTCGTTACATTCGCATCGCACGCCGTGCGATGATGATTGTAGCGACGCCCGAACCTCCATCGTATGTGCGCTAGTTGGAGGCGCGGGTCTCGGATTGTTCCGAACTCTCTCTCTCGAAAGAGGAGAGAAAAAAAAGAACTGTGATATTATAATCAATATTTCTATGAAATATTAAATACAACCCTGAACGGTGGATCACTTGGCTCGTGGGTCGATGAAGAACGCAGCTAATTGCGCGTCAACGTGTGAACTGCAGGACACATGAACATCGACATTTCGAACGCACATTGCGGTCCACGGATACAATTCCTGGACCACGCCTGGCTGAGGGTCGTTTTCACGTACATTTAAGACTGCTTGCGTTTGGAGCACTCCGTCAATCCTTTGACCGGCCGGTACTCGGAAACGAGTCATCGTGAGCCGGATTAGGTTTGAAAAAGGGGAAGGCGACAGACGTACGAGCGATTGTTGAACCTTCGTCGGCGTTTGTAGCGGTCGCAACGAAAATAAGCCGATGCGCGTTCGATTACACGTCATACGCGTCGATTGCGCGACGCGCGCGGCAGATGACTGGATAATTATAGAGACGAATCGAACGAAACTCGTCTTTTGAGAGAAAAATCCTCTTGGGCTCTTAGCGTGAGTGTGAAAAGGACACGCGGCGTCGCGAGTCGCGTTTGAACGCGACCGCCCGCGTGTACAAAGGAAACACCGCCCCTCGAGGTTAATCGATCTTGACGAGATCGTCTTATCCATCCTCCGCGCGCCGTTGCCTCACGTTATGAATAAAATTTCGAACGTGTGTCTCGGCACAGATTGTTTCGTGCGAATTAAACCGCTCTCCCGACGTGGTTTGAAATGAAAGGAAAAAATAATAAAAATAATCCGAATAAGTCGTGAGACCAAGAAAAAGTAAAGGAAGGACCACACGTGAAATTATTACCCCGCACTGTCGAGTGTGGTTTATAATGTGAAAGCTTGCGGATCGCCGCGTCGCACTCTTGATGAATAGAAGGCCCCATGAGTCCAGAAAAAGACTGGCTCTTTGGCGAGGCTCGCGCGGAGTGCTGCGCGTCCGACCACCGCATGTATACAATTTTATAAACCGCAGGAGAAATAAACAAGTGTGTGGCGTTTCTCCCCTGTGCATATTAAAGAGGGTCAAAAGTAGCAAAGTAGTCCGGTCGTCCCGTGTCTACCACCTACCTTCTTCTCTTCTACTTTCTTCTTCGTTGTCTATCGATTGAGAAAGACCGCGCCTCCAGTTCGGTCGTCCAGTCCACGAAAGCTAAAACAGCAAACAGCGGACGGGCGTTAAACCATACCGGCGGAGGTCTTGCGTGTTCGTCTTTCATAAATATATATATCGTAGAGGCGTAAAAGAAGGAACGAAGGAAGAAGAAAAAGGAGGGGCAGCACTTCGGTGAGACGCAACAACAATTTATATATTGTTGAAAAAGGACGTTTGCGATTGCCCGGTGCTCAGGCGACACAGTCGTCGTGAAAAGGGTGTAATTGTGTGTGACGATGAATATGGTCTCTTCTTTGAAAATTCATTGAACTTAAAAAGGTCCGCTTTTCGGAGTTTGTTATTATTTTAATAATTCCTTTACAATTACGTATAAAATAAAATTATACACGTGTATTTTGACGACCTCAGAGCAGGCGCGATTACCCGCTGAATTTAAGCATATTACTAAGCGGAGGAAAAGAAACTAACAAGGATTTCCTTAGTAGCGGCGAGCGAAGAGGAAAAAGCCCAGCACTGAATCCCGCGGTACCAGCCGCAGGGAAATGTAGTGTTCAGGAGGATCCGTTGATATCTCGTGACGTTGTAGCGTGTCCAAGTCCATCTTGAATGGGGCCATTTACCCATGGAGGGTGCCAGGCCCGTAGCGACCGCTTCACGTCTCGGGAGGATCTCTCCTTAGAGTCGGGTTGCTTGAGAGTGCAGCCCTAAGTGGGTGGTAAACTCCATCTAAGGCTAAATACAACCACGAGACCGATAGCGAACAAGTACCGTGAGGGAAAGTTGAAAAGAACTTTGAAGAGAGAGTTCAAGAGTACGTGAAACCGTTCAGGGGTAAACCTGAGAAACCCAAAAGTTCGAACAGGGAGATTCATCGTCAATGACGCTTTGTCGCCATTGTGGGCGAAGCCTCGAAAGGGGTTCTCCTTAATTGGAATTCTGCCCCTGGGTGTTCAAAAGTGTTCCTAGACGTGCACTTCTCCCCTAGTAGGACGTCGCGACCCGTTGCGTGTCGGTCTACGGTCTGAGCGGTAAGACCGTTGCGTCGCCTTGTGCGTGCGCGACGGACCCTCGGGTGGTCCTGACCGGCTGCGCGACGGTATTTGAAACGGTATTGGGCCGCAACAGTCTTCGAACGTGCGTCGGGCCCTCCGCAAGCTCGGTCAGTTTGCCCTGTGGTAACGGATGCTGTGGTCCCGTTCCCGGGCCTGGCCAGCTGTTAGCCGGAGGTGTCCCTCTGACTGGCCAAGCTCTGTATTACCGGTTGGCGACGCTATTGCTTTGGGTACTCTCAGGACCCGTCTTGAAACACGGACCAAGGAGCCTAACATGTGCGCGAGTCATTGGGATAAGCAAACCTAAAGGCGAAATGAAAGTGAATGTCGTCCTTTGCGTCGACCTGAGGGAGGATGGGCGCTGCACAAGTGCTCCGCACTCCCGGGGCGTCTCGTTCTCATTGCGAGAAGAGGCGCACCTAGAGCGTACACGTTGGTACACGAAAGATGGTGAACTATGCCTGGTCAGGACGAAGTCAGGGGAAACCCTGATGGAGGTCCGTAGCGATTCTGACGTGCAAATCGATCGCTGGAACTAGGTATAGGGGCGAAAGACTAATCGAACCATCTAGTAGCTGGTTCCCTCCGAAGTTTCCCTCAGGATAGCTGGCACTCGTTATATTTCGTTCCTCCTTCGGGAGGACGGTTGCGAGTCTCATCTGGTAAAGCGAATGATTAGAGGCCTTGGGGCCGAAACGACCTCAACCTATTCTCAAACTTTAAATGGGTGAGATCTCTGGCTTGCTTGGTTCATTGAAGCCACGAGATTTTCGGATTAGAGTGCCAAGTGGGCCAATTTTGGTAAGCAGAACTGGCGCTGTGGGATGAACCAAACGTAGAGTTAAGGCGCCTAAGTCGACGTTTATGGGATACCATGAAAGGCGTTGGTTGCTTAAGACAGCAGGACGGTGGCCATGGAAGTCGGAATCCGCTAAGGAGTGTGTAACAACTCACCTGCCGAAGCAACTAGCCCTGAAAATGGATGGCGCTGAAGCGTCGTGCCTATACTCTACCGTCAGCGGCAAGTGTGAAGAAAACTAGTTTTCTTCAGAAAGCTCTGACGAGTAGGAGGGTCGCGGCGGTGTGCGCAGAAGGGTCTGGGCGTGAGCCTGCCTGGAGCCGCCGTCGGTGCAGATCTTGGTGGTAGTAGCAAATACTCTAACGAGACCCTGGAGGGCTGACGTGGAGAAGGGTTTCGTGTGAACAGCCGTTGCACACGAGTCAGTCGATCCTAAGCCCTAAGAGAAATCCTATGCAAATGTGGTGTCCTAAAAGCCATAGTCTCTCAAACAAAGTTGCGAAATATTATTAAATATTATATATATTTATATAATATACATATGGAGACAGAATGAAACATTCTTATAAAAAAGAGACACACACACGTTGGGCGAAAGGGAATCCGGTTACTATTCCGGAACCCGGCAGCGGAACCGTTTAACATCCGGGCCCTCATTGAGTTCGTCGGGGTAACCCAAAATGACCTGGAGAAGCCGTCGGGAGATCTGGGAAGAGTTTTCTTTTCTGTATGAGCGTTCGAGTTCCCTGGAAACTTCTAGCAAGGAGATAGGGTTCGGAACGCGAAGAGCACCGCAGTTGCTGCGGTGTCTGGATATTCCCCTCGGACCTTGAAAATCCAGGAGAGGGCCACGGGAGGTGTCGCGCCGGTTCGTACCCATATCCGCAGCAGGTCTCCAAGGTCAAGAGCCTCTAGTCGATAGATTAATGTAGGTAAGGGAAGTCGGCAAA
>JASKOS020000049.1:105000-107500 GCA_030770465.2 Perdita meconis
ACGGATACATCGACGGCGCGTTCGCAACGAGTCGAAGAAGCGACGGGCCGGAGGACCTGCAGAAATTCGAAAATCGAGCATCCGGAGCGACTCGACCGGCCGCCCGGGGACTTTGAAAAATTTCGAGCTCGGCCGGCCGGAGCGACTCGACCGGCCGCCGGGGGACTTTGAAATATTTCGAGCTCGGCCGGCCGGAGCGACCGGAACGGAGCGTCTGGACGCTCTGGCACCGAGAATCGAGACTCAATCGAACGGATACATCGACGGCGCGTTCGCAACGAGTCGAAGAAGCGACGGGCCGGAGGACCTGCAGAAATTCGAAAATCGAGCATCCGGAGCGACTCGACCGGCCGCCCGGGGACTTTGAAAAATTTCGAGCTCGGCCGGCCGGAGCGACTCGACCGGCCGCCGGGGGACTTTGAAATATTTCGAGCTCGGCCGGCCGGAGCGACCGGAACGGAGCGTCTGGACGCTCTGGCACCGAGAATCGAGACTCAATCGAACGGATACATCGACGGCGCGTTCGCAACGAGTCGAAGAAGCGACGGGCCGGAGGACCTGCAGAAATTCGAAAATCGAGCATCCGGAGCGACTCGACCGGCCGCCCGGGGACTTTGAAAAATTTCGAGCTCGGCCGGCCGGAGCGACTCGACCGGCCGCCGGGGGACTTTGAAATATTTCGAGCTCGGCCGGCCGGAGCGACCGGAACGGAGCGTCTGGACGCTCTGGCACCGAGAATCGAGACTCAATCGAACGGATACATCGACGGCGCGTTCGCAACGAGTCGAAGAAGCGACGGGCCGGAGGACCTGCAGAAATTCGAAAATCGAGCATCCGGAGCGACTCGACCGGCCGCCCGGGGACTTTGAAAAATTTCGAGCTCGGCCGGCCGGAGCGACTCGACCGGCCGCCGGGGGACTTTGAAATATTTCGAGCTCGGCCGGCCGGAGCGACCGGAACGGAGCGTCTGGACGCTCTGGCACCGAGAATCGAGACTCAATCGAACGGATACATCGACGGCGCGTTCGCAACGAGTCGAAGAAGCGACGGGCCGGAGGACCTGCAGAAATTCGAAAATCGAGCATCCGGAGCGACTCGACCGGCCGCCCGGGGACTTTGAAAAATTTCGAGCTCGGCCGGCCGGAGCGACTCGACCGGCCGCCGGGGGACTTTGAAATATTTCGAGCTCGGCCGGCCGGAGCGACCGGAACGGAGCGTCTGGACGCTCTGGCACCGAGAATCGAGACTCAATCGAACGGATACATCGACGGCGCGTTCGCAACGAGTCGAAGAAGCGACGGGCCGGAGGACCTGCAGAAATTCGAAAATCGAGCATCCGGAGCGACTCGACCGGCCGCCCGGGGACTTTGAAAAATTTCGAGCTCGGCCGGCCGGAGCGACTCGACCGGCCGCCGGGGGACTTTGAAATATTTCGAGCTCGGCCGGCCGGAGCGACCGGAACGGAGCGTCTGGACGCTCTGGCACCGAGAATCGAGACTCAATCGAACGGATACATCGACGGCGCGTTCGCAACGAGTCGAAGAAGCGACGGGCCGGAGGACCTGCAGAAATTCGAAAATCGAGCATCCGGAGCGACTCGACCGGCCGCCCGGGGACTTTGAAAAATTTCGAGCTCGGCCGGCCGGAGCGACTCGACCGGCCGCCGGGGGACTTTGAAATATTTCGAGCTCGGCCGGCCGGAGCGACCGGAACGGAGCGTCTGGACGCTCTGGCACCGAGAATCGAGACTCAATCGAACGGATACATCGACGGCGCGTTCGCAACGAGTCGAAGAAGCGACGGGCCGGAGGACCTGCAGAAATTCGAAAATCGAGCATCCGGAGCGACTCGACCGGCCGCCCGGGGACTTTGAAAAATTTCGAGCTCGGCCGGCCGGAGCGACTCGACCGGCCGCCGGGGGACTTTGAAATATTTCGAGCTCGGCCGGCCGGAGCGACCGGAACGGAGCGTCTGGACGCTCTGGCACCGAGAATCGAGACTCAATCGAACGGATACATCGACGGCGCGTTCGCAACGAGTCGAAGAAGCGACGGGCCGGAGGACCTGCAGAAATTCGAAAATCGAGCATCCGGAGCGACTCGACCGGCCGCCCGGGGACTTTGAAAAATTTCGAGCTCGGCCGGCCGGAGCGACTCGACCGGCCGCCGGGGGACTTTGAAATATTTCGAGCTCGGCCGGCCGGAGCGACCGGAACGGAGCGTCTGGACGCTCTGGCACCGAGAATCGAGACTCAATCGAACGGATACATCGACGGCGCGTTCGCAACGAGTCGAAGAAGCGACGGGCCGGAGGACCTGCAGAAATTCGAAAATCGAGCATCCGGAGCGACTCGACCGGCCGCCCGGGGACTTTGAAAAATTTCGAGCTCGGCCGGCCGGAGCGACTCGACCGGCCGCCGGGGGACTTTGAAATATTTCGAGCTCGGCCGGCCGGAGCGACCGGAACGGAGCGTCTGGACGCTCTGGCACCGAGAATCGAG
>JASKOS020000049.1:120000-122500 GCA_030770465.2 Perdita meconis
CGGCCGGAGCGACTCGACCGGCCGCCGGGGGACTTTGAAATATTTCGAGCTCGGCCGGCCGGAGCGACCGGAACGGAGCGTCTGGACGCTCTGGCACCGAGAATCGAGACTCAATCGAACGGATACATCGACGGCGCGTTCGCAACGAGTCGAAGAAGCGACGGGCCGGAGGACCTGCAGAAATTCGAAAATCGAGCATCCGGAGCGACTCGACCGGCCGCCCGGGGACTTTGAAAAATTTCGAGCTCGGCCGGCCGGAGCGACTCGACCGGCCGCCGGGGGACTTTGAAATATTTCGAGCTCGGCCGGCCGGAGCGACCGGAACGGAGCGTCTGGACGCTCTGGCACCGAGAATCGAGACTCAATCGAACGGATACATCGACGGCGCGTTCGCAACGAGTCGAAGAAGCGACGGGCCGGAGGACCTGCAGAAATTCGAAAATCGAGCATCCGGAGCGACTCGACCGGCCGCCCGGGGACTTTGAAAAATTTCGAGCTCGGCCGGCCGGAGCGACTCGACCGGCCGCCGGGGGACTTTGAAATATTTCGAGCTCGGCCGGCCGGAGCGACCGGAACGGAGCGTCTGGACGCTCTGGCACCGAGAATCGAGACTCAATCGAACGGATACATCGACGGCGCGTTCGCAACGAGTCGAAGAAGCGACGGGCCGGAGGACCTGCAGAAATTCGAAAATCGAGCATCCGGAGCGACTCGACCGGCCGCCCGGGGACTTTGAAAAATTTCGAGCTCGGCCGGCCGGAGCGACTCGACCGGCCGCCGGGGGACTTTGAAATATTTCGAGCTCGGCCGGCCGGAGCGACCGGAACGGAGCGTCTGGACGCTCTGGCACCGAGAATCGAGACTCAATCGAACGGATACATCGACGGCGCGTTCGCAACGAGTCGAAGAAGCGACGGGCCGGAGGACCTGCAGAAATTCGAAAATCGAGCATCCGGAGCGACTCGACCGGCCGCCCGGGGACTTTGAAAAATTTCGAGCTCGGCCGGCCGGAGCGACTCGACCGGCCGCCGGGGGACTTTGAAATATTTCGAGCTCGGCCGGCCGGAGCGACCGGAACGGAGCGTCTGGACGCTCTGGCACCGAGAATCGAGACTCAATCGAACGGATACATCGACGGCGCGTTCGCAACGAGTCGAAGAAGCGACGGGCCGGAGGACCTGCAGAAATTCGAAAATCGAGCATCCGGAGCGACTCGACCGGCCGCCCGGGGACTTTGAAAAATTTCGAGCTCGGCCGGCCGGAGCGACTCGACCGGCCGCCGGGGGACTTTGAAATATTTCGAGCTCGGCCGGCCGGAGCGACCGGAACGGAGCGTCTGGACGCTCTGGCACCGAGAATCGAGACTCAATCGAACGGATACATCGACGGCGCGTTCGCAACGAGTCGAAGAAGCGACGGGCCGGAGGACCTGCAGAAATTCGAAAATCGAGCATCCGGAGCGACTCGACCGGCCGCCCGGGGACTTTGAAAAATTTCGAGCTCGGCCGGCCGGAGCGACTCGACCGGCCGCCGGGGGACTTTGAAATATTTCGAGCTCGGCCGGCCGGAGCGACCGGAACGGAGCGTCTGGACGCTCTGGCACCGAGAATCGAGACTCAATCGAACGGATACATCGACGGCGCGTTCGCAACGAGTCGAAGAAGCGACGGGCCGGAGGACCTGCAGAAATTCGAAAATCGAGCATCCGGAGCGACTCGACCGGCCGCCCGGGGACTTTGAAAAATTTCGAGCTCGGCCGGCCGGAGCGACTCGACCGGCCGCCGGGGGACTTTGAAATATTTCGAGCTCGGCCGGCCGGAGCGACCGGAACGGAGCGTCTGGACGCTCTGGCACCGAGAATCGAGACTCAATCGAACGGATACATCGACGGCGCGTTCGCAACGAGTCGAAGAAGCGACGGGCCGGAGGACCTGCAGAAATTCGAAAATCGAGCATCCGGAGCGACTCGACCGGCCGCCCGGGGACTTTGAAAAATTTCGAGCTCGGCCGGCCGGAGCGACTCGACCGGCCGCCGGGGGACTTTGAAATATTTCGAGCTCGGCCGGCCGGAGCGACCGGAACCGAGCGTCTGGACGCTCTCGCAGCGTGATCCGTGAGTCAATCGAAAACGGAAATTGGTAATGACAATGGAAATTGAAATTTCAGGGTACTGTTTTAAGCATTTATTATAGTAGCGGATATGGAAAATGGAAATTTATATTGATCGTTGTATTTAAAGTTTTGAATTTTCGTCGGAAATGGAAATACGTATTAATATGGATAATAGGAATGGAAGGTGTGCATATAAATTGAAATCATGAATGGAAATGGAAATTGGAAATGAACGTTGATGTTGAAATTAGTGATTCGCTTTGAAAATATTGGTTAATATTGGTAATACATATGGTAATTGATAATAGAAATGGAGTATGAGAATGAGAATTAATATTGATAATAAAATAGGGGATTAAATTATGACATCTAAATTTGGAGTCTTCGG
>JASKOS020000049.1:125000-127500 GCA_030770465.2 Perdita meconis
CCCAGTAAGCGCGAGTCATAAGCTCGCGTTGATTACGTCCCTGCCCTTTGTACACACCGCCCGTCGCTACTACCGATTGAATGATTTAGTGAGGTCTTCGGACTGGTGCGCGGAAATGTCTTCGGGCATTGCCGATGTTGCCGGGAAGATGACCAAACTTGATTATTTAGAGGAAGTAAAAGTCGTAACAAGGTTTCCGTAGGTGAACCTGCGGAAGGATCATTAACGAAAAAAAACTATATATCTATTTGACTTGAACACTTAAGTAACCACACTACTAAAAGGAATCCTTTGGCTTGAAATATAAATAAAAAAGTAGTGTGGTACGAACAAAAGATGAATGGAAACGAACGAAACTCACTCTCTTATATATGAGAATGAAAAAATAAGATTTTTTCTCGAGAGACGGCTTACGTGAGGAGGGTGTGTATCATCCTCCCGTCCGTCTCGTTGAAAGAAAAAAAAAAAAAAAATCGTCCAGCGGTGTACGGCTTACGTTGTGGAGAGCGTTGCCTCCCGTCTGTGCACCGCGCGAAGGACGCAAATAAAGCATTCAGCGCACCGTAGCCCGACAAGCAGGATCGAAACTGGCTCCCTTTTCTCTTTGTCTCTCATAATAATATATACACATTTTTACGAGGCGCTTGCGTGAGGTGGATAAGAAATAGAAAAATGTATCACCCGCCGCCGATAAAGTAAAATAAACGTGTGGTATAAAATAAATGAAGAGGAAAAAGAGAGGGAAGGGGTAACACATGGCCAGACATCCTGATTGCCTTCGAGAGGCTCTTGAGATTGATAGACGTTTGAAAACGTCTCGTGGTGGAAATCCCCTCCTATAATTAAAGGGGGGGGGATGGAGGACCCGGGTAGTCTAGGATTGGATTGAGAGTCGAATTTGTGCGGGAGCACACTCTCTCGGTCCATCCAGAGAGAACGCCGTGCGGTGTATAAAAGGTTCCTTGACGAGGGGTATCCCCAATAAATGTCGGTACTTGAAACCCAGCGTATCTCTAGACTTTTGAAAGTACTATTCGCCCGGTCGCGTCGGAGATAATACTCTCTCCGACGGGTGTCCAGTTGCCACGTAGTGTCGTTACATTCGCATCGCACGCCGTGCGATGATGATTGTAGCGACGCCCGAACCTCCATCGTATGTGCGCTAGTTGGAGGCGCGGGTCTCGGATTGTTCCGAACTCTCTCTCTCGAAAGAGGAGAGAAAAAAAAGAACTGTGATATTATAATCAATATTTCTATGAAATATTAAATACAACCCTGAACGGTGGATCACTTGGCTCGTGGGTCGATGAAGAACGCAGCTAATTGCGCGTCAACGTGTGAACTGCAGGACACATGAACATCGACATTTCGAACGCACATTGCGGTCCACGGATACAATTCCTGGACCACGCCTGGCTGAGGGTCGTTTTCACGTACATTTAAGACTGCTTGCGTTTGGAGCACTCCGTCAATCCTTTGACCGGCCGGTACTCGGAAACGAGTCATCGTGAGCCGGATTAGGTTTGAAAAAGGGGAAGGCGACAGACGTACGAGCGATTGTTGAACCTTCGTCGGCGTTTGTAGCGGTCGCAACGAAAATAAGCCGATGCGCGTTCGATTACACGTCATACGCGTCGATTGCGCGACGCGCGCGGCAGATGACTGGATAATTATAGAGACGAATCGAACGAAACTCGTCTTTTGAGAGAAAAATCCTCTTGGGCTCTTAGCGTGAGTGTGAAAAGGACACGCGGCGTCGCGAGTCGCGTTTGAACGCGACCGCCCGCGTGTACAAAGGAAACACCGCCCCTCGAGGTTAATCGATCTTGACGAGATCGTCTTATCCATCCTCCGCGCGCCGTTGCCTCACGTTATGAATAAAATTTCGAACGTGTGTCTCGGCACAGATTGTTTCGTGCGAATTAAACCGCTCTCCCGACGTGGTTTGAAATGAAAGGAAAAAATAATAAAAATAATCCGAATAAGTCGTGAGACCAAGAAAAAGTAAAGGAAGGACCACACGTGAAATTATTACCCCGCACTGTCGAGTGTGGTTTATAATGTGAAAGCTTGCGGATCGCCGCGTCGCACTCTTGATGAATAGAAGGCCCCATGAGTCCAGAAAAAGACTGGCTCTTTGGCGAGGCTCGCGCGGAGTGCTGCGCGTCCGACCACCGCATGTATACAATTTTATAAACCGCAGGAGAAATAAACAAGTGTGTGGCGTTTCTCCCCTGTGCATATTAAAGAGGGTCAAAAGTAGCAAAGTAGTCCGGTCGTCCCGTGTCTACCACCTACCTTCTTCTCTTCTACTTTCTTCTTCGTTGTCTATCGATTGAGAAAGACCGCGCCTCCAGTTCGGTCGTCCAGTCCACGAAAGCTAAAACAGCAAACAGCGGACGGGCGTTAAACCATACCGGCGGAGGTCTTGCGTGTTCGTCTTTCATAAATATATATATCGTAGAGGCGTAAAAGAAGGAACGAAGGAAGAAGAAAAAGG
>JASKOS020000049.1:130000-135000 GCA_030770465.2 Perdita meconis
GTGTCTGGATATTCCCCTCGGACCTTGAAAATCCAGGAGAGGGCCACGGGAGGTGTCGCGCCGGTTCGTACCCATATCCGCAGCAGGTCTCCAAGGTCAAGAGCCTCTAGTCGATAGATTAATGTAGGTAAGGGAAGTCGGCAAATTGGATCCGTAACTTCGGAATAAGGATTGGCTCTGAGGAGCGGGGCGTGTCGGGCTTGGTCGGGAAGCGGGTCTGGCTGACGTGCCGGGCCTGGGCGAGGTGAAGGGACTTAAGCTTCGGCTTTTGGCCCAGGACCCGAGCTCGGTCCCGTGCCTTGGCCTCCCGCGGATCTTCCTTGCTGCGAGGCTTCCGCGGTGGTGTCCATCGCGTGTCGTTTCTTCGGCCGCCATTCAACGCTCGGCTCAGAACTGGCACGGACCAGGGGAATCCGACTGTCTAATTAAAACAAAGCATTGCGATGGCCCCCACGGGTGTTGACGCAATGTGATTTCTGCCCAGTGCTCTGAATGTCAACGTGAAGAAATTCAAAAAAGCGCGGGTAAACGGCGTCCTGATGCAGGTCGCTTGAGGTGTCGGCGCGGTCTCACAGCCGTGCTAGTATCCGAGACCTTCCGGGGCCCGTTGAGCAAGTAGCCACCTTCTCGCGGTCCCGTGCGTCAGTACCTCCCCCTCCCGGGGAGGGAAGCTAAGAGCTGCCTCTGCGAAAGCCGGGTATCAGGTTGGCCTTGAGCTGAGTACCCATAGAACGTGCGCCTCTCTGCCCAATCCCGGTCTCCGGGCAACGGATGATGCGTACGTAGAATCAAGGTAGTGGGCATGTTCTTCAGGTCTGGCATGTCTGCGCCCCAAGATGTGGAATTTTGGCCGCTATGCGCCTCTATTCCCTAAACCGGTATTACAAGTACCCAATCCCGGCCTCCGGGTAACAGATCATTGTGTACCGTGGTAGTATAGCAGGGGCCGAAGGTGTCCGAACGCACCCTAGGCAACGACGGTGACTTGTCCAACGTTGGCTTCGGCCTAACACAAGTATCTGAGGGAGGAGGGAGCCCCACCGGGCTCGGCTACCGGTGCCCTCCAATTGGTGTCGGACTCTCAGGGGCGTGGGGCTAGTTTTGGCACATGGAGTCGCGTATAGTCCATCATGACGCGCATAGCCCTTAACGTGGGGAGAGCAGGCTCCCCAACCCCCGGCCACAAATGGGGCGGTCCCTCGTCGGAGAGCGACCCGACCCGTGGCTGGGGAGGCCGGCCGCCCGGGCTAAGATCACAGGGCGTAATGGACAGTCGAGTTACACGCGGCGAAACCGGGCCCCTACGTTTGAAGGCGTTCCTTGTCCGGCAGTACGTAACCGTTCGGTATGTGCTGTGTAAGGCGGAAATGCCCGGTGGAGCGCCCGAGTCTAGCGTGAAGGGGAGTACCCGCGCTAAGCCGTCGTTCTGACACCCCGGGGTGGTCCCGGGGGGCTGGCCGCCCCCCGGACCCCCGGCGCGGTCGTAACTATGACTCTCTTAAGCCAAATGCCTCGTCATCTAATTAGTGACGCGCATGAATGGATTAACGAGATTCCCTCTGTCCCTACCTACTGGGGAGTGGCGCCACCAGCGTTCGAGTGCAGATGCGAGGTCACGTCGCTCCGCAGTTTTTCGCGATTCTTAGTGGAATTTTCTCAGTGGAGAATTATAACTCTTACTGTCGTGTGTTCTATTAGTGGAAAGGAACGTTTAGCGAAAAGAATCGTGAAAATCGAGTGACTGGAAGTGGAGAAAAGTGGAAAAGTGTGTTGGCGTCGGTCCGCCGCGTGACGCGCCGGGCCACAGAAAACTTTGAACTCGATTTCCGAGTGAACAGCTGTTTGGATTTTTGTGCCTTCATTTGTGCTGTGAAAGAACGCGAAGAGAAACATTTTAAGTGCCCCTGTGCCCCTTTACGCTACTCGGTTCAGTAAATACTAGCGAAAAACCAGAAATTTTATCGAAGTTAGGTTAGCGGCCATCTTGGAGCGTCGGTCGCCCGAAGCGCCACCAGACGTTCTTCCTGGGAGCCTCTGCCGCGTCGCGGCCGTGCCGGCCGCGGATTGGCCGTCTCCCCCCTGCGTGCTACTCTCCGATTAGCTGAGGCGCTGGCGAACCACAGTCCAGCGACGGTGCCGTGCAGCGTTCCCATTGGCCGTGACTCCCCAGCTATGGAATTCGATACGGAAGACGAATCCACCACCACGGACATGGATAGTGCTCCCGTCACTAGGGGAAAGGGCAGCCGCGCCATCAAACGGAAGATATCTTCGAGCAGCGACTCCACCAAGTCAAGCCAAAGCGAGTCGTCACGGAAACGCGGAACCATGAAAGCCATGAAGACAAAGCAATCGGCGAAGGCAAACACCAAAAATAGCGACTCTGCTGAGGACAACCTGGTACTCGAAGGCCCGCACGCGGTCTCAACACGCGATCTGCAACAAAAGTCGGACAAGATTTACAAGAGTCTCCTGAACTATATGACGGACAAGGATACTGGAGCGGACAGCAACGCGGTGCGCTTTGTCATGTCTCGTGTCATGAAACTCCAAGGTCTGTTGAACGCCTCTCTAATGCGTTGCAGCAACCTCGAAGGACAAATCGAGGCCCTCAAAGGCGAAAATACTGAACAGAGACGCGTCTTCGAAAGTGCAGCGGTGACGGCAAAGAATCCCGCGACCGCTACCCCGTCTAAGCTTACGACCTACGCGGAGAGGGTCGGCGTAAGATCGAAGAACGCGAGTGTCTCCAACCTAAAGCAGGATCCGCCACACGTAGTGACCATTATCCCAGAAGACATAAAGGAGTTCGATACGAGCGACAAAACCAAGGAAGCGGTGTTTCGATTGGTATCACCAACGGAAGGCAAGCTCCAGGTGAAGAACGTCCGGAAGATCCAGGGGAACGGGATAATTGTGGAAACAACCAAGAAGACCGACATCTTGGTGCTACAAGCGAACGAAAGACTGAAGGCGGCTGGGCTGATCGTTGGCGCCCCTCAGAAAAGGAACCCTCGAGTGATTCTTTATGACGTGCCGCGTTCGGAAAACGATGAAGCTACCCTAACTGCAATTATGGACCAGAACTTCGATAAGCGGGAGCAGATAAAACTTCGGAATCAAATCAGGCTAGCTTTCAAGTCTGGCGACAAGAACAAGGACCACTGTAACTGGATCCTGGACGTCTCTAAGGAGGTAAGAGACCTTTTAATCAGCAAATCTCGCATTTACGTGGGCTGGAGCTGCTGTAGAGCTCAGGATCATATCGCAGCCACCCGCTGTTACAAGTGCCACAGCTTTGGCCACACTTCTAAATTCTGCCGCTCGGAGAAAGACATCTGCGGCCACTGCTCGACCGCAGGACACTGTTTCAAGGACTGTCCCAATAAAAGCAAACCAGCCACGTGTCATAACTGCAACAAACTCGGTAAACCAGCAAGTCACAGTGTAAAGGATAAAGAATGCCCCGCGTACATCGCAGCAATCAATCAGGTCCTCATTCGCACCGACTATGGATCTAAGTAAATCAAATACACCGAATCTAAGGATTGCTCAGCTGAATATGCGCAGGTCACAGATCGTCTCGCTTGAAATAGCCAAGGTAATGGAGCAAAAGAACATCGACATCCTCCTGATGCAGGAGCCCTATAACATCAAGGGAAAATTCATTGGGTTCGGATCACGGACCTTGGTCGTCTCCGGCAGCGCGCCAGGGGAACAGGCACAGTCAGCCATCGCGATAAGGAATCCCACGCTCATGGCCCTCAAAATCTCCCACTTAAGCAACTCGCACAGCACATGCATTGAAATCACCAGTGCACTGGGAAAGTTTTACCTCGCCAGCATCTATTTTCAATGCTCCCATAGCATCGAGCCATATCTTGACATACTCAGAAAAATCTCCGACGCCTTCCCCAGGGAAAAATTAATAGTCGGAATGGACGCTAATGCCAAGTCCCCGCTATGGTATAACAACTGCCTGGATGACCGCGGTGAACTTCTGGAACAACTCCTAGCTACCACAGGCCTCACAGTACTCAACCAACCGAATAACCCGCCCACCTTTCGCTCTCACTCGGGCCTCTCGAATATTGACATCACACTCACCTCGGACTCTGCTTTGAACCTCGTCAGGGACTGGAAAGTCAAGGAAAATTGGACCACTAGTGACCACAACACGATCACCTTCAGTATCCGCTCCCACACGACAACGCCCTATAGTCAGCCGCACCCGCGATTTAAGACAACAAACGCTGATTGGAATAGATTCCGCATTCTGCTCCAGGACGAGTCCGCTTCTCGCCTCGCGGACCTCGAGTATAACTCGGCTCAAAGCGTTAACCACGCGGCAGAAACCCTCCAATCCGTCATCATCTCCACCTGTGCCTCGGTACTAAAGACCAAGCGCCCCCACATGAAATCAGTTCCCTGGTGGACGGATAGTCTCACGAAACTGAAAAGGCGCACCTACAAAGCGCGGAAGTCCTTCCAAAAAGAAATGGATCCCGCTCGACGTGAAGCTAAGTACATCGCTTACTCGGAGATCAGACGAACATACACCACCACAGTCCGCAGAACGAGAGCAGCGAACTGGCACAATATCGTGACAACCGAAGGCAACAAGAATCCCTGGGGAATGGTCTACAGAATATGCACAAAGAAAATAGCCCCAGACAAAGCGCTCTCAACCTCCAATCACATAACCACTACTCAAGCCACTACTCAAACCCAAGCTTCAGGACTCAGCTACACGTGGGATAATGCAGCCCTTAACCTCCTCAACACTCTGGTACCTGATGACACGAACGACGTCACTGAGGAACAGACCCTGAAACGAGCCACAATGAACTCCTTGCCATCAACTGACAACGCTCCCGAATTCTCTGAAGCCGAGTTATTCTCTGTCGTGAGACGCATGAAGAACCGAAAAGCTCCCGGACCCGACGGCATCGAAGTAGAGGTTCTGAAAGTCTCCCTAGCTGTTGCCCCTCTCAGGAAGG
>JASKOS020000049.1:140000-145000 GCA_030770465.2 Perdita meconis
TTTCGAGCTCGGCCGGCCGGAGCGACCGGAACGGAGCGTCTGGACGCTCTGGCACCGAGAATCGAGACTCAATCGAACGGATACATCGACGGCGCGTTCGCAACGAGTCGAAGAAGCGACGGGCCGGAGGACCTGCAGAAATTCGAAAATCGAGCATCCGGAGCGACTCGACCGGCCGCCCGGGGACTTTGAAAAATTTCGAGCTCGGCCGGCCGGAGCGACTCGACCGGCCGCCGGGGGACTTTGAAATATTTCGAGCTCGGCCGGCCGGAGCGACTCGACCGGCCGCCGGGGGACTTTGAAATATTTCGAGCTCGGCCGGCCGGAGCGACCGGAACGGAGCGTCTGGACGCTCTGGCACCGAGAATCGAGACTCAATCGAACGGATACATCGACGGCGCGTTCGCAACGAGTCGAAGAAGCGACGGGCCGGAGGACCTGCAGAAATTCGAAAATCGAGCATCCGGAGCGACTCGACCGGCCGCCCGGGGACTTTGAAAAATTTCGAGCTCGGCCGGCCGGAGCGACTCGACCGGCCGCCGGGGGACTTTGAAATATTTCGAGCTCGGCCGGCCGGAGCGACCGGAACGGAGCGTCTGGACGCTCTGGCACCGAGAATCGAGACTCAATCGAACGGATACATCGACGGCGCGTTCGCAACGAGTCGAAGAAGCGACGGGCCGGAGGACCTGCAGAAATTCGAAAATCGAGCATCCGGAGCGACTCGACCGGCCGCCCGGGGACTTTGAAAAATTTCGAGCTCGGCCGGCCGGAGCGACTCGACCGGCCGCCGGGGGACTTTGAAATATTTCGAGCTCGGCCGGCCGGAGCGACCGGAACGGAGCGTCTGGACGCTCTGGCACCGAGAATCGAGACTCAATCGAACGGATACATCGACGGCGCGTTCGCAACGAGTCGAAGAAGCGACGGGCCGGAGGACCTGCAGAAATTCGAAAATCGAGCATCCGGAGCGACTCGACCGGCCGCCCGGGGACTTTGAAAAATTTCGAGCTCGGCCGGCCGGAGCGACTCGACCGGCCGCCGGGGGACTTTGAAATATTTCGAGCTCGGCCGGCCGGAGCGACCGGAACGGAGCGTCTGGACGCTCTGGCACCGAGAATCGAGACTCAATCGAACGGATACATCGACGGCGCGTTCGCAACGAGTCGAAGAAGCGACGGGCCGGAGGACCTGCAGAAATTCGAAAATCGAGCATCCGGAGCGACTCGACCGGCCGCCCGGGGACTTTGAAAAATTTCGAGCTCGGCCGGCCGGAGCGACTCGACCGGCCGCCGGGGGACTTTGAAATATTTCGAGCTCGGCCGGCCGGAGCGACCGGAACGGAGCGTCTGGACGCTCTGGCACCGAGAATCGAGACTCAATCGAACGGATACATCGACGGCGCGTTCGCAACGAGTCGAAGAAGCGACGGGCCGGAGGACCTGCAGAAATTCGAAAATCGAGCATCCGGAGCGACTCGACCGGCCGCCCGGGGACTTTGAAAAATTTCGAGCTCGGCCGGCCGGAGCGACTCGACCGGCCGCCGGGGGACTTTGAAATATTTCGAGCTCGGCCGGCCGGAGCGACCGGAACGGAGCGTCTGGACGCTCTGGCACCGAGAATCGAGACTCAATCGAACGGATACATCGACGGCGCGTTCGCAACGAGTCGAAGAAGCGACGGGCCGGAGGACCTGCAGAAATTCGAAAATCGAGCATCCGGAGCGACTCGACCGGCCGCCCGGGGACTTTGAAAAATTTCGAGCTCGGCCGGCCGGAGCGACTCGACCGGCCGCCGGGGGACTTTGAAATATTTCGAGCTCGGCCGGCCGGAGCGACCGGAACGGAGCGTCTGGACGCTCTGGCACCGAGAATCGAGACTCAATCGAACGGATACATCGACGGCGCGTTCGCAACGAGTCGAAGAAGCGACGGGCCGGAGGACCTGCAGAAATTCGAAAATCGAGCATCCGGAGCGACTCGACCGGCCGCCCGGGGACTTTGAAAAATTTCGAGCTCGGCCGGCCGGAGCGACTCGACCGGCCGCCGGGGGACTTTGAAATATTTCGAGCTCGGCCGGCCGGAGCGACCGGAACGGAGCGTCTGGACGCTCTGGCACCGAGAATCGAGACTCAATCGAACGGATACATCGACGGCGCGTTCGCAACGAGTCGAAGAAGCGACGGGCCGGAGGACCTGCAGAAATTCGAAAATCGAGCATCCGGAGCGACTCGACCGGCCGCCCGGGGACTTTGAAAAATTTCGAGCTCGGCCGGCCGGAGCGACTCGACCGGCCGCCGGGGGACTTTGAAATATTTCGAGCTCGGCCGGCCGGAGCGACCGGAACGGAGCGTCTGGACGCTCTGGCACCGAGAATCGAGACTCAATCGAACGGATACATCGACGGCGCGTTCGCAACGAGTCGAAGAAGCGACGGGCCGGAGGACCTGCAGAAATTCGAAAATCGAGCATCCGGAGCGACTCGACCGGCCGCCCGGGGACTTTGAAAAATTTCGAGCTCGGCCGGCCGGAGCGACTCGACCGGCCGCCGGGGGACTTTGAAATATTTCGAGCTCGGCCGGCCGGAGCGACCGGAACGGAGCGTCTGGACGCTCTGGCACCGAGAATCGAGACTCAATCGAACGGATACATCGACGGCGCGTTCGCAACGAGTCGAAGAAGCGACGGGCCGGAGGACCTGCAGAAATTCGAAAATCGAGCATCCGGAGCGACTCGACCGGCCGCCCGGGGACTTTGAAAAATTTCGAGCTCGGCCGGCCGGAGCGACTCGACCGGCCGCCGGGGGACTTTGAAATATTTCGAGCTCGGCCGGCCGGAGCGACCGGAACGGAGCGTCTGGACGCTCTGGCACCGAGAATCGAGACTCAATCGAACGGATACATCGACGGCGCGTTCGCAACGAGTCGAAGAAGCGACGGGCCGGAGGACCTGCAGAAATTCGAAAATCGAGCATCCGGAGCGACTCGACCGGCCGCCCGGGGACTTTGAAAAATTTCGAGCTCGGCCGGCCGGAGCGACTCGACCGGCCGCCGGGGGACTTTGAAATATTTCGAGCTCGGCCGGCCGGAGCGACCGGAACGGAGCGTCTGGACGCTCTGGCACCGAGAATCGAGACTCAATCGAACGGATACATCGACGGCGCGTTCGCAACGAGTCGAAGAAGCGACGGGCCGGAGGACCTGCAGAAATTCGAAAATCGAGCATCCGGAGCGACTCGACCGGCCGCCCGGGGACTTTGAAAAATTTCGAGCTCGGCCGGCCGGAGCGACTCGACCGGCCGCCGGGGGACTTTGAAATATTTCGAGCTCGGCCGGCCGGAGCGACCGGAACGGAGCGTCTGGACGCTCTGGCACCGAGAATCGAGACTCAATCGAACGGATACATCGACGGCGCGTTCGCAACGAGTCGAAGAAGCGACGGGCCGGAGGACCTGCAGAAATTCGAAAATCGAGCATCCGGAGCGACTCGACCGGCCGCCCGGGGACTTTGAAAAATTTCGAGCTCGGCCGGCCGGAGCGACTCGACCGGCCGCCGGGGGACTTTGAAATATTTCGAGCTCGGCCGGCCGGAGCGACCGGAACGGAGCGTCTGGACGCTCTGGCACCGAGAATCGAGACTCAATCGAACGGATACATCGACGGCGCGTTCGCAACGAGTCGAAGAAGCGACGGGCCGGAGGACCTGCAGAAATTCGAAAATCGAGCATCCGGAGCGACTCGACCGGCCGCCCGGGGACTTTGAAAAATTTCGAGCTCGGCCGGCCGGAGCGACTCGACCGGCCGCCGGGGGACTTTGAAATATTTCGAGCTCGGCCGGCCGGAGCGACCGGAACCGAGCGTCTGGACGCTCTCGCAGCGTGATCCGTGAGTCAATCGAAAACGGAAATTGGTAATGACAATGGAAATTGAAATTTCAGGGTACTGTTTTAAGCATTTATTATAGTAGCGGATATGGAAAATGGAAATTTATATTGATCGTTGTATTTAAAGTTTTGAATTTTCGTCGGAAATGGAAATACGTATTAATATGGATAATAGGAATGGAAGGTGTGCATATAAATTGAAATCATGAATGGAAATGGAAATTGGAAATGAACGTTGATGTTGAAATTAGTGATTCGCTTTGAAAATATTGGTTAATATTGGTAATACATATGGTAATTGATAATAGAAATGGAGTATGAGAATGAGAATTAATATTGATAATAAAATAGGGGATTAAATTATGACATCTAAATTTGGAGTCTTCGGAGCGACTCTACCGAACGCCGTGGGACTTGGAAAAATTTCGGGGTCGAGCGGTCGAAGCGACGCGACCGGCCGCCGTGCACACCGCGGCGGACAGAGAGCCTATCTTGGAGGAGGCCGCGCGTTCGGGCTGTTGGCGCGACCGCTTCGCACCGCTTGCCGCCGTGCGTACGGCCGTGTGTCGCCGGCGCCCCGGCCGGCCCGCCGGTAACTGTAAGGAGAGTACCTCTCTGCACAGCATAACCACGGGTCGGTGTCTCAGACCGAATGGCCCTTATGTGGTAACCGTATAATTTGCATTTACTGCGGATTACGTACCGTATTCACATTTTGTGTCTACTCGTACAAACAGAGCATCAACTCTTTGACCGAGCGAATGAGTGTATTCGAACTGACCGATAGCGTTCCGTCCTCGTGGCGGTCGCACCGGGCCGATGAGAAAGAGGAGTGAAACAAACAAATACAGTTATTTATAATATTGTATGTTTGTATATATGAAATGATGAAGCGTGTCACTTGTTATACCCGGCACTGTGTGCGAGTTACGGGTTCGTGTCACAGAAAATGAAATGAGAAATATATCTGGGGTGAATTTATACGATCGTGTCACTTGTTATACCCGGCACTTTGTGCGAATAATAATAATAATATATACGGGTTTGTGTCACAGAAATGAGAAATGATATTATATAAAATATCATTGGAAAAAGATGAGAAATGTGTTCGTCGATCG
>JASKOS020000049.1:152500-155000 GCA_030770465.2 Perdita meconis
CACGCGGCTCGCCGCGCGCTGATTGGCTCGCGCCCGCCGCTGGGTCGAGCGCTGTGTGGCTCGTGCCCCGGGCGCCGTCCTCCGCGCGGATTGGCCCTCGCTGACCGCTTCTACTAGTCTGCGGCTGACCGCCGGCGGGAGCGGATCGCCCCCGCGTGCTCCGAATATCTTCAAGGCGGCCCAGGAACTTGAGATGGACACCAGAGTGGGCAAGGAGGGCCGGCTGGTGAACATCGAGTGGCCACTGGCCGGTGGCTGACCCGTGGTCACCTGCTGACCACTGGTCAGCGACTGACCACTGGTCATCGAATTTTTTTTTTTTTTTTTTTTTTTTTTTTTTTTTTTTTTTTCCCCCTACCTCTCCTCCGCCCGCGTCTATTTTCTTGCTGCTTTCCTCCCTGGGGTGGCCGAAAGACCCGGTGTGAGTGCCGGTGCGGCCCGGGAGTGACGGCGGGTGGGCGGGGAGTGGCCAGGGGTCATCGGCTGACCACTGGCCATCCACTGACCACTGGTCATTTTTTTTTTTTTTTTTTTTTTTTTTTTTTTTTTTTTCTCTTTTCTTTTTGGAGTTCCTGGCCCTGGGACTCCGCTGCGGACTTGTCCGCAATGGATTGGAGGGCTTCTGTTGACGACAATGGCAGGGATAACGGTTCACGCTTTCACTGAAGATTCCGCGGCTTCGGGCTATCTATTAGTGCTACTGGTACCATTCCAGACGCGGAGACCCGGTTCCTAGGGCTAGCAACCCGAGGAACTGTAAGACGTTGCTTTCGACGACCACAGCTTTGCCTCGGACGCAGAGGTTCCCGGCCCTGGGACTTCTGTGGCGGACTTGTCCGCTGTAGACCGGAGGGCCACAGTTGACGACAATGGCAGTACTAACGGAAACGAGATTGGTTCACGGATCAGACTACCACTCAGCGGTGGGGAAACTTGTGCGCTCTGCATAGAGCGTGGCAGAGGAAGATACGGCTTCCTCTCAGAAAATGACGTGGCAGCACACATGAAGCAGCACCATCCAGGGGTTGTACTCGAGTGGATTTGTAGTGTGTGTGACAAGAGCTTCGCAAAGATTCACGGGCTCAGATGTCACGTTCCGAAATGCCCTGGGAGGGGGGCAACTGTCCAGGGGGCGTTCAGGTGCGAGGAATGCGACTGCACCTTCTTATCCAAGAGAGGGCTGTCGACGCATGAGAGGCACAGGCACCCCAAATTGAGGAACGAGAAGAGGAAACAGTCCAGCTCGCGAGCCGCGGACGAGACTCCTGCTCCTAGCAGACCGAATCAGCGAGCTTCCAACTGGACGGAAGAAGACACTGCCCTTCTCCGGCAGCTATGTGAGAGGTACCAAGGCGAGAGGTACATAAACGTCCGCATAAGGCAACACCTGCCACACAAAACATTGAAGCAAATTAGCGATAAAAGGAGGTTACTAAGGCCCCTTTTGGAGCTAAGTTGTGTTTCAGAGGGAAATGGAGAGCCGGAGGAGGGCTCCGACGAAGAAGACTTGGCGACTGGTAATGACTTAGAATCAAGTCTAACAGCCGAACCAAGTGAGACCGATGCGGCGGACGTAACCGCAGACGTGGAAGTCAGCAGCTGGCAGGAGGCTCTAAGGGAGGCTATAGAGCGTGTTGATGTCCAGAGTAGCGAGTGGCACGGGGTGAGCGAGAAGATCGATGAGCTGGCCCGCCAGGAGGAGGTGGCGGGTGTGGACATCGACTCTATAGTCCAAGAAATCACGGGGGTATTGCTGGCAAGAACGAATGAAGCGCCCCCCAGCGGAGGTGGTAGCCATTCCAGGGGTGGAAGGGATACCAATGACAACGGCCGACGGCAGCCGAGCTCAAACACGAGAAGACGGAGGTATAACTTTGCCAGATACCAGGACATGTACAACAAATGCCCCAAAAGGCTGGTTGACATGGCGGTATCAGGCAGGTTAATACCGAGGAGCGACGACAAGGTGGCGCTCCCAACTAGCCGAGCAGTCGAAGAACTGTATGCGGCGTTATGGAGCCAACCCGGGCCGAGGGACGGTCTGCCCATTGGAAGGAACCCCATCCGGGGGGAAGAAACCCCGGCGGAAGAGGTACTTCCACCAATCACGATAAGTGATATCACTGGCAAGCTGGGTAAAATGAAAGCCAGCACGGCGCCAGGCCCGGATGGAATTAAGAAGACGCACGTGAGGAAAGAGGGAGCGGTGCAGATTCTGAGCAAGCTCTTCAACCTGCTCCTAATGAAACAGCACTACCCAGAGCAGTGGAAATGCAACAGGACCACGCTGATTCCAAAAGCGGGAAAAGACACGGACGAAGTCTCCAATTGGAGGCCGATAACAATTGGATCCATCCTGGGTAGGCTGTTCTCAGCAATGATTGACAGGAGGCTCAGAGCGAAGGTGAAGCAGTCCGAAAGACAGAAAGGCTTCACCAACGAGAGCGGATGCCAGAATAACATCGCGATCATGGGCAAAGCGTTAGCCATGATGAAGAGT
>JASKOS020000049.1:160000-175000 GCA_030770465.2 Perdita meconis
TCGACGGCGCGTTCGCAACGAGTCGAAGAAGCGACGGGCCGGAGGACCTGCAGAAATTCGAAAATCGAGCATCCGGAGCGACTCGACCGGCCGCCCGGGGACTTTGAAAAATTTCGAGCTCGGCCGGCCGGAGCGACTCGACCGGCCGCCGGGGGACTTTGAAATATTTCGAGCTCGGCCGGCCGGAGCGACCGGAACGGAGCGTCTGGACGCTCTGGCACCGAGAATCGAGACTCAATCGAACGGATACATCGACGGCGCGTTCGCAACGAGTCGAAGAAGCGACGGGCCGGAGGACCTGCAGAAATTCGAAAATCGAGCATCCGGAGCGACTCGACCGGCCGCCCGGGGACTTTGAAAAATTTCGAGCTCGGCCGGCCGGAGCGACTCGACCGGCCGCCGGGGGACTTTGAAATATTTCGAGCTCGGCCGGCCGGAGCGACCGGAACGGAGCGTCTGGACGCTCTGGCACCGAGAATCGAGACTCAATCGAACGGATACATCGACGGCGCGTTCGCAACGAGTCGAAGAAGCGACGGGCCGGAGGACCTGCAGAAATTCGAAAATCGAGCATCCGGAGCGACTCGACCGGCCGCCCGGGGACTTTGAAAAATTTCGAGCTCGGCCGGCCGGAGCGACTCGACCGGCCGCCGGGGGACTTTGAAATATTTCGAGCTCGGCCGGCCGGAGCGACCGGAACGGAGCGTCTGGACGCTCTGGCACCGAGAATCGAGACTCAATCGAACGGATACATCGACGGCGCGTTCGCAACGAGTCGAAGAAGCGACGGGCCGGAGGACCTGCAGAAATTCGAAAATCGAGCATCCGGAGCGACTCGACCGGCCGCCCGGGGACTTTGAAAAATTTCGAGCTCGGCCGGCCGGAGCGACTCGACCGGCCGCCGGGGGACTTTGAAATATTTCGAGCTCGGCCGGCCGGAGCGACCGGAACGGAGCGTCTGGACGCTCTGGCACCGAGAATCGAGACTCAATCGAACGGATACATCGACGGCGCGTTCGCAACGAGTCGAAGAAGCGACGGGCCGGAGGACCTGCAGAAATTCGAAAATCGAGCATCCGGAGCGACTCGACCGGCCGCCCGGGGACTTTGAAAAATTTCGAGCTCGGCCGGCCGGAGCGACTCGACCGGCCGCCGGGGGACTTTGAAATATTTCGAGCTCGGCCGGCCGGAGCGACTCGACCGGCCGCCGGGGGACTTTGAAATATTTCGAGCTCGGCCGGCCGGAGCGACCGGAACGGAGCGTCTGGACGCTCTGGCACCGAGAATCGAGACTCAATCGAACGGATACATCGACGGCGCGTTCGCAACGAGTCGAAGAAGCGACGGGCCGGAGGACCTGCAGAAATTCGAAAATCGAGCATCCGGAGCGACTCGACCGGCCGCCCGGGGACTTTGAAAAATTTCGAGCTCGGCCGGCCGGAGCGACTCGACCGGCCGCCGGGGGACTTTGAAATATTTCGAGCTCGGCCGGCCGGAGCGACCGGAACGGAGCGTCTGGACGCTCTGGCACCGAGAATCGAGACTCAATCGAACGGATACATCGACGGCGCGTTCGCAACGAGTCGAAGAAGCGACGGGCCGGAGGACCTGCAGAAATTCGAAAATCGAGCATCCGGAGCGACTCGACCGGCCGCCCGGGGACTTTGAAAAATTTCGAGCTCGGCCGGCCGGAGCGACTCGACCGGCCGCCGGGGGACTTTGAAATATTTCGAGCTCGGCCGGCCGGAGCGACCGGAACGGAGCGTCTGGACGCTCTGGCACCGAGAATCGAGACTCAATCGAACGGATACATCGACGGCGCGTTCGCAACGAGTCGAAGAAGCGACGGGCCGGAGGACCTGCAGAAATTCGAAAATCGAGCATCCGGAGCGACTCGACCGGCCGCCCGGGGACTTTGAAAAATTTCGAGCTCGGCCGGCCGGAGCGACTCGACCGGCCGCCGGGGGACTTTGAAATATTTCGAGCTCGGCCGGCCGGAGCGACCGGAACGGAGCGTCTGGACGCTCTGGCACCGAGAATCGAGACTCAATCGAACGGATACATCGACGGCGCGTTCGCAACGAGTCGAAGAAGCGACGGGCCGGAGGACCTGCAGAAATTCGAAAATCGAGCATCCGGAGCGACTCGACCGGCCGCCCGGGGACTTTGAAAAATTTCGAGCTCGGCCGGCCGGAGCGACTCGACCGGCCGCCGGGGGACTTTGAAATATTTCGAGCTCGGCCGGCCGGAGCGACCGGAACGGAGCGTCTGGACGCTCTGGCACCGAGAATCGAGACTCAATCGAACGGATACATCGACGGCGCGTTCGCAACGAGTCGAAGAAGCGACGGGCCGGAGGACCTGCAGAAATTCGAAAATCGAGCATCCGGAGCGACTCGACCGGCCGCCCGGGGACTTTGAAAAATTTCGAGCTCGGCCGGCCGGAGCGACTCGACCGGCCGCCGGGGGACTTTGAAATATTTCGAGCTCGGCCGGCCGGAGCGACCGGAACGGAGCGTCTGGACGCTCTGGCACCGAGAATCGAGACTCAATCGAACGGATACATCGACGGCGCGTTCGCAACGAGTCGAAGAAGCGACGGGCCGGAGGACCTGCAGAAATTCGAAAATCGAGCATCCGGAGCGACTCGACCGGCCGCCCGGGGACTTTGAAAAATTTCGAGCTCGGCCGGCCGGAGCGACTCGACCGGCCGCCGGGGGACTTTGAAATATTTCGAGCTCGGCCGGCCGGAGCGACCGGAACGGAGCGTCTGGACGCTCTGGCACCGAGAATCGAGACTCAATCGAACGGATACATCGACGGCGCGTTCGCAACGAGTCGAAGAAGCGACGGGCCGGAGGACCTGCAGAAATTCGAAAATCGAGCATCCGGAGCGACTCGACCGGCCGCCCGGGGACTTTGAAAAATTTCGAGCTCGGCCGGCCGGAGCGACTCGACCGGCCGCCGGGGGACTTTGAAATATTTCGAGCTCGGCCGGCCGGAGCGACCGGAACGGAGCGTCTGGACGCTCTGGCACCGAGAATCGAGACTCAATCGAACGGATACATCGACGGCGCGTTCGCAACGAGTCGAAGAAGCGACGGGCCGGAGGACCTGCAGAAATTCGAAAATCGAGCATCCGGAGCGACTCGACCGGCCGCCCGGGGACTTTGAAAAATTTCGAGCTCGGCCGGCCGGAGCGACTCGACCGGCCGCCGGGGGACTTTGAAATATTTCGAGCTCGGCCGGCCGGAGCGACCGGAACGGAGCGTCTGGACGCTCTGGCACCGAGAATCGAGACTCAATCGAACGGATACATCGACGGCGCGTTCGCAACGAGTCGAAGAAGCGACGGGCCGGAGGACCTGCAGAAATTCGAAAATCGAGCATCCGGAGCGACTCGACCGGCCGCCCGGGGACTTTGAAAAATTTCGAGCTCGGCCGGCCGGAGCGACTCGACCGGCCGCCGGGGGACTTTGAAATATTTCGAGCTCGGCCGGCCGGAGCGACCGGAACGGAGCGTCTGGACGCTCTGGCACCGAGAATCGAGACTCAATCGAACGGATACATCGACGGCGCGTTCGCAACGAGTCGAAGAAGCGACGGGCCGGAGGACCTGCAGAAATTCGAAAATCGAGCATCCGGAGCGACTCGACCGGCCGCCCGGGGACTTTGAAAAATTTCGAGCTCGGCCGGCCGGAGCGACTCGACCGGCCGCCGGGGGACTTTGAAATATTTCGAGCTCGGCCGGCCGGAGCGACCGGAACGGAGCGTCTGGACGCTCTGGCACCGAGAATCGAGACTCAATCGAACGGATACATCGACGGCGCGTTCGCAACGAGTCGAAGAAGCGACGGGCCGGAGGACCTGCAGAAATTCGAAAATCGAGCATCCGGAGCGACTCGACCGGCCGCCCGGGGACTTTGAAAAATTTCGAGCTCGGCCGGCCGGAGCGACTCGACCGGCCGCCGGGGGACTTTGAAATATTTCGAGCTCGGCCGGCCGGAGCGACCGGAACGGAGCGTCTGGACGCTCTGGCACCGAGAATCGAGACTCAATCGAACGGATACATCGACGGCGCGTTCGCAACGAGTCGAAGAAGCGACGGGCCGGAGGACCTGCAGAAATTCGAAAATCGAGCATCCGGAGCGACTCGACCGGCCGCCCGGGGACTTTGAAAAATTTCGAGCTCGGCCGGCCGGAGCGACTCGACCGGCCGCCGGGGGACTTTGAAATATTTCGAGCTCGGCCGGCCGGAGCGACCGGAACGGAGCGTCTGGACGCTCTGGCACCGAGAATCGAGACTCAATCGAACGGATACATCGACGGCGCGTTCGCAACGAGTCGAAGAAGCGACGGGCCGGAGGACCTGCAGAAATTCGAAAATCGAGCATCCGGAGCGACTCGACCGGCCGCCCGGGGACTTTGAAAAATTTCGAGCTCGGCCGGCCGGAGCGACTCGACCGGCCGCCGGGGGACTTTGAAATATTTCGAGCTCGGCCGGCCGGAGCGACCGGAACGGAGCGTCTGGACGCTCTGGCACCGAGAATCGAGACTCAATCGAACGGATACATCGACGGCGCGTTCGCAACGAGTCGAAGAAGCGACGGGCCGGAGGACCTGCAGAAATTCGAAAATCGAGCATCCGGAGCGACTCGACCGGCCGCCCGGGGACTTTGAAAAATTTCGAGCTCGGCCGGCCGGAGCGACTCGACCGGCCGCCGGGGGACTTTGAAATATTTCGAGCTCGGCCGGCCGGAGCGACCGGAACGGAGCGTCTGGACGCTCTGGCACCGAGAATCGAGACTCAATCGAACGGATACATCGACGGCGCGTTCGCAACGAGTCGAAGAAGCGACGGGCCGGAGGACCTGCAGAAATTCGAAAATCGAGCATCCGGAGCGACTCGACCGGCCGCCCGGGGACTTTGAAAAATTTCGAGCTCGGCCGGCCGGAGCGACTCGACCGGCCGCCGGGGGACTTTGAAATATTTCGAGCTCGGCCGGCCGGAGCGACCGGAACGGAGCGTCTGGACGCTCTGGCACCGAGAATCGAGACTCAATCGAACGGATACATCGACGGCGCGTTCGCAACGAGTCGAAGAAGCGACGGGCCGGAGGACCTGCAGAAATTCGAAAATCGAGCATCCGGAGCGACTCGACCGGCCGCCCGGGGACTTTGAAAAATTTCGAGCTCGGCCGGCCGGAGCGACTCGACCGGCCGCCGGGGGACTTTGAAATATTTCGAGCTCGGCCGGCCGGAGCGACCGGAACGGAGCGTCTGGACGCTCTGGCACCGAGAATCGAGACTCAATCGAACGGATACATCGACGGCGCGTTCGCAACGAGTCGAAGAAGCGACGGGCCGGAGGACCTGCAGAAATTCGAAAATCGAGCATCCGGAGCGACTCGACCGGCCGCCCGGGGACTTTGAAAAATTTCGAGCTCGGCCGGCCGGAGCGACTCGACCGGCCGCCGGGGGACTTTGAAATATTTCGAGCTCGGCCGGCCGGAGCGACCGGAACGGAGCGTCTGGACGCTCTGGCACCGAGAATCGAGACTCAATCGAACGGATACATCGACGGCGCGTTCGCAACGAGTCGAAGAAGCGACGGGCCGGAGGACCTGCAGAAATTCGAAAATCGAGCATCCGGAGCGACTCGACCGGCCGCCCGGGGACTTTGAAAAATTTCGAGCTCGGCCGGCCGGAGCGACTCGACCGGCCGCCGGGGGACTTTGAAATATTTCGAGCTCGGCCGGCCGGAGCGACCGGAACGGAGCGTCTGGACGCTCTGGCACCGAGAATCGAGACTCAATCGAACGGATACATCGACGGCGCGTTCGCAACGAGTCGAAGAAGCGACGGGCCGGAGGACCTGCAGAAATTCGAAAATCGAGCATCCGGAGCGACTCGACCGGCCGCCCGGGGACTTTGAAAAATTTCGAGCTCGGCCGGCCGGAGCGACTCGACCGGCCGCCGGGGGACTTTGAAATATTTCGAGCTCGGCCGGCCGGAGCGACCGGAACGGAGCGTCTGGACGCTCTGGCACCGAGAATCGAGACTCAATCGAACGGATACATCGACGGCGCGTTCGCAACGAGTCGAAGAAGCGACGGGCCGGAGGACCTGCAGAAATTCGAAAATCGAGCATCCGGAGCGACTCGACCGGCCGCCCGGGGACTTTGAAAAATTTCGAGCTCGGCCGGCCGGAGCGACTCGACCGGCCGCCGGGGGACTTTGAAATATTTCGAGCTCGGCCGGCCGGAGCGACCGGAACGGAGCGTCTGGACGCTCTGGCACCGAGAATCGAGACTCAATCGAACGGATACATCGACGGCGCGTTCGCAACGAGTCGAAGAAGCGACGGGCCGGAGGACCTGCAGAAATTCGAAAATCGAGCATCCGGAGCGACTCGACCGGCCGCCCGGGGACTTTGAAAAATTTCGAGCTCGGCCGGCCGGAGCGACTCGACCGGCCGCCGGGGGACTTTGAAATATTTCGAGCTCGGCCGGCCGGAGCGACCGGAACGGAGCGTCTGGACGCTCTGGCACCGAGAATCGAGACTCAATCGAACGGATACATCGACGGCGCGTTCGCAACGAGTCGAAGAAGCGACGGGCCGGAGGACCTGCAGAAATTCGAAAATCGAGCATCCGGAGCGACTCGACCGGCCGCCCGGGGACTTTGAAAAATTTCGAGCTCGGCCGGCCGGAGCGACTCGACCGGCCGCCGGGGGACTTTGAAATATTTCGAGCTCGGCCGGCCGGAGCGACCGGAACGGAGCGTCTGGACGCTCTGGCACCGAGAATCGAGACTCAATCGAACGGATACATCGACGGCGCGTTCGCAACGAGTCGAAGAAGCGACGGGCCGGAGGACCTGCAGAAATTCGAAAATCGAGCATCCGGAGCGACTCGACCGGCCGCCCGGGGACTTTGAAAAATTTCGAGCTCGGCCGGCCGGAGCGACTCGACCGGCCGCCGGGGGACTTTGAAATATTTCGAGCTCGGCCGGCCGGAGCGACCGGAACGGAGCGTCTGGACGCTCTGGCACCGAGAATCGAGACTCAATCGAACGGATACATCGACGGCGCGTTCGCAACGAGTCGAAGAAGCGACGGGCCGGAGGACCTGCAGAAATTCGAAAATCGAGCATCCGGAGCGACTCGACCGGCCGCCCGGGGACTTTGAAAAATTTCGAGCTCGGCCGGCCGGAGCGACTCGACCGGCCGCCGGGGGACTTTGAAATATTTCGAGCTCGGCCGGCCGGAGCGACCGGAACGGAGCGTCTGGACGCTCTGGCACCGAGAATCGAGACTCAATCGAACGGATACATCGACGGCGCGTTCGCAACGAGTCGAAGAAGCGACGGGCCGGAGGACCTGCAGAAATTCGAAAATCGAGCATCCGGAGCGACTCGACCGGCCGCCCGGGGACTTTGAAAAATTTCGAGCTCGGCCGGCCGGAGCGACTCGACCGGCCGCCGGGGGACTTTGAAATATTTCGAGCTCGGCCGGCCGGAGCGACCGGAACGGAGCGTCTGGACGCTCTGGCACCGAGAATCGAGACTCAATCGAACGGATACATCGACGGCGCGTTCGCAACGAGTCGAAGAAGCGACGGGCCGGAGGACCTGCAGAAATTCGAAAATCGAGCATCCGGAGCGACTCGACCGGCCGCCCGGGGACTTTGAAAAATTTCGAGCTCGGCCGGCCGGAGCGACTCGACCGGCCGCCGGGGGACTTTGAAATATTTCGAGCTCGGCCGGCCGGAGCGACCGGAACGGAGCGTCTGGACGCTCTGGCACCGAGAATCGAGACTCAATCGAACGGATACATCGACGGCGCGTTCGCAACGAGTCGAAGAAGCGACGGGCCGGAGGACCTGCAGAAATTCGAAAATCGAGCATCCGGAGCGACTCGACCGGCCGCCCGGGGACTTTGAAAAATTTCGAGCTCGGCCGGCCGGAGCGACTCGACCGGCCGCCGGGGGACTTTGAAATATTTCGAGCTCGGCCGGCCGGAGCGACCGGAACGGAGCGTCTGGACGCTCTGGCACCGAGAATCGAGACTCAATCGAACGGATACATCGACGGCGCGTTCGCAACGAGTCGAAGAAGCGACGGGCCGGAGGACCTGCAGAAATTCGAAAATCGAGCATCCGGAGCGACTCGACCGGCCGCCCGGGGACTTTGAAAAATTTCGAGCTCGGCCGGCCGGAGCGACTCGACCGGCCGCCGGGGGACTTTGAAATATTTCGAGCTCGGCCGGCCGGAGCGACTCGACCGGCCGCCGGGGGACTTTGAAATATTTCGAGCTCGGCCGGCCGGAGCGACCGGAACGGAGCGTCTGGACGCTCTGGCACCGAGAATCGAGACTCAATCGAACGGATACATCGACGGCGCGTTCGCAACGAGTCGAAGAAGCGACGGGCCGGAGGACCTGCAGAAATTCGAAAATCGAGCATCCGGAGCGACTCGACCGGCCGCCCGGGGACTTTGAAAAATTTCGAGCTCGGCCGGCCGGAGCGACTCGACCGGCCGCCGGGGGACTTTGAAATATTTCGAGCTCGGCCGGCCGGAGCGACCGGAACGGAGCGTCTGGACGCTCTGGCACCGAGAATCGAGACTCAATCGAACGGATACATCGACGGCGCGTTCGCAACGAGTCGAAGAAGCGACGGGCCGGAGGACCTGCAGAAATTCGAAAATCGAGCATCCGGAGCGACTCGACCGGCCGCCCGGGGACTTTGAAAAATTTCGAGCTCGGCCGGCCGGAGCGACTCGACCGGCCGCCGGGGGACTTTGAAATATTTCGAGCTCGGCCGGCCGGAGCGACCGGAACGGAGCGTCTGGACGCTCTGGCACCGAGAATCGAGACTCAATCGAACGGATACATCGACGGCGCGTTCGCAACGAGTCGAAGAAGCGACGGGCCGGAGGACCTGCAGAAATTCGAAAATCGAGCATCCGGAGCGACTCGACCGGCCGCCCGGGGACTTTGAAAAATTTCGAGCTCGGCCGGCCGGAGCGACTCGACCGGCCGCCGGGGGACTTTGAAATATTTCGAGCTCGGCCGGCCGGAGCGACCGGAACGGAGCGTCTGGACGCTCTGGCACCGAGAATCGAGACTCAATCGAACGGATACATCGACGGCGCGTTCGCAACGAGTCGAAGAAGCGACGGGCCGGAGGACCTGCAGAAATTCGAAAATCGAGCATCCGGAGCGACTCGACCGGCCGCCCGGGGACTTTGAAAAATTTCGAGCTCGGCCGGCCGGAGCGACTCGACCGGCCGCCGGGGGACTTTGAAATATTTCGAGCTCGGCCGGCCGGAGCGACCGGAACGGAGCGTCTGGACGCTCTGGCACCGAGAATCGAGACTCAATCGAACGGATACATCGACGGCGCGTTCGCAACGAGTCGAAGAAGCGACGGGCCGGAGGACCTGCAGAAATTCGAAAATCGAGCATCCGGAGCGACTCGACCGGCCGCCCGGGGACTTTGAAAAATTTCGAGCTCGGCCGGCCGGAGCGACTCGACCGGCCGCCGGGGGACTTTGAAATATTTCGAGCTCGGCCGGCCGGAGCGACCGGAACGGAGCGTCTGGACGCTCTGGCACCGAGAATCGAGACTCAATCGAACGGATACATCGACGGCGCGTTCGCAACGAGTCGAAGAAGCGACGGGCCGGAGGACCTGCAGAAATTCGAAAATCGAGCATCCGGAGCGACTCGACCGGCCGCCCGGGGACTTTGAAAAATTTCGAGCTCGGCCGGCCGGAGCGACTCGACCGGCCGCCGGGGGACTTTGAAATATTTCGAGCTCGGCCGGCCGGAGCGACCGGAACCGAGCGTCTGGACGCTCTCGCAGCGTGATCCGTGAGTCAATCGAAAACGGAAATTGGTAATGACAATGGAAATTGAAATTTCAGGGTACTGTTTTAAGCATTTATTATAGTAGCGGATATGGAAAATGGAAATTTATATTGATCGTTGTATTTAAAGTTTTGAATTTTCGTCGGAAATGGAAATACGTATTAATATGGATAATAGGAATGGAAGGTGTGCATATAAATTGAAATCATGAATGGAAATGGAAATTGGAAATGAACGTTGATGTTGAAATTAGTGATTCGCTTTGAAAATATTGGTTAATATTGGTAATACATATGGTAATTGATAATAGAAATGGAGTATGAGAATGAGAATTAATATTGATAATAAAATAGGGGATTAAATTATGACATCTAAATTTGGAGTCTTCGGAGCGACTCTACCGAACGCCGTGGGACTTGGAAAAATTTCGGGGTCGAGCGGTCGAAGCGACGCGACCGGCCGCCGTGCACACCGCGGCGGACAGAGAGCCTATCTTGGAGGAGGCCGCGCGTTCGGGCTGTTGGCGCGACCGCTTCGCACCGCTTGCCGCCGTGCGTACGGCCGTGTGTCGCCGGCGCCCCGGCCGGCCCGCCGGTAACTGTAAGGAGAGTACCTCTCTGCACAGCATAACCACGGGTCGGTGTCTCAGACCGAATGGCCCTTATGTGGTAACCGTATAATTTGCATTTACTGCGGATTACGTACCGTATTCACATTTTGTGTCTACTCGTACAAACAGAGCATCAACTCTTTGACCGAGCGAATGAGTGTATTCGAACTGACCGATAGCGTTCCGTCCTCGTGGCGGTCGCACCGGGCCGATGAGAAAGAGGAGTGAAACAAACAAATACAGTTATTTATAATATTGTATGTTTGTATATATGAAATGATGAAGCGTGTCACTTGTTATACCCGGCACTGTGTGCGAGTTACGGGTTCGTGTCACAGAAAATGAAATGAGAAATATATCTGGGGTGAATTTATACGATCGTGTCACTTGTTATACCCGGCACTTTGTGCGAATAATAATAATAATATATACGGGTTTGTGTCACAGAAATGAGAAATGATATTATATAAAATATCATTGGAAAAAGATGAGAAATGTGTTCGTCGATCGGGGTTAGTCTGTGGATAACCGACGACGACTTCACAAGTTTGAAGAAGAGGAGGAGAAAAGGAGTCTTTACGAAGCTCCCTGGTTGATCCTGCCAGTAGTCATATGCTTGTCTCAAAGATTAAGCCATGCATGTCTCAGTACGTGCCGTAGTAAGGTGAAACCGCGAATGGCTCATTAAATCAGTTATGGTTCCTTAGATTGTACCCACATTTACTTGGATAACTGTGGTAATTCTAGAGCTAATACATGCAAAATGGAGTTCCGACCAGAGATGGAAGGAACGCTTTTATTAGATCAAAACCAATCGGTGGCGAGCATTATTGTTCGTCCATCGCTTGCTTTGGTGACTCTGAATAACTTTGTGCTGATCGCATGGTCTAAAGTAGCACCGGCGACGCATCTTTCAAATGTCTGCCTTATCAACTGTCGATGGTAGGTTCTGCGCCTACCATGGTTGTAACGGGTAACGGGGAATCAGGGTTCGATTCCGGAGAGGGAGCCTGAGAAACGGCTACCACATCCAAGGAAGGCAGCAGGCGCGCAAATTACCCACTCCCGGCACGGGGAGGTAGTGACGAAAAATAACGATACGGGACTCATCCGAGGCCCCGTAATCGGAATGAGTACACTTTAAATCCTTTAACGAGGATCCATTGGAGGGCAAGTCTGGTGCCAGCAGCCGCGGTAATTCCAGCTCCAATAGCGTATATTAAAGTTGTTGCGGTTAAAAAGCTCGTAGTTGAATCTGTGTGTCACAGTGTCGGTTCACCGCTCGCGGTGTTTAACTGGCATTATGTGGTACGTCCTACCGGTGGACTTAGCCTTTCGGGGCGGTTCAATTAATACATCGCGGTGCTCTTCACTGAGTGTCGAGATGGGCCGGTACGTTTACTTTGAACAAATTAGAGTGCTCAAAGCAGGCTACTTTCGCCTGAATACTCTGTGCATGGAATAATGGAATAGGACCTCGGTTCTATTTTGTTGGTTTTCGGAACCCCGAGGTAATGATTAATAGGGACAGATGGGGGCATTCGTATTGCGACGTTAGAGGTGAAATTCTTGGATCGTCGCAAGACGGACAGAAGCGAAAGCATTTGCCAAAAATGTTTTCATTAATCAAGAACGAAAGTTAGAGGTTCGAAGGCGATCAGATACCGCCCTAGTTCTAACCATAAACGATGCCAGCCAGCGATCCGCCGAAGTTCCTTAGATGACTCGGCGGGCAGCTTCCGGGAAACCAAAGCTTTTGGGTTCCGGGGGAAGTATGGTTGCAAAGCTGAAACTTAAAGGAATTGACGGAAGGGCACCACCAGGAGTGGAGCCTGCGGCTTAATTTGACTCAACACGGGAAACCTCACCAGGCCCGGACACCGGAAGGATTGACAGATTTATAGCTCTTTCTTGATTCGGTGGGTGGTGGTGCATGGCCGTTCTTAGTTGGTGGAGCGATTTGTCTGGTTAATTCCGATAACGAACGAGACTCTAGCCTGCTAAATAGACGTAATTTATGGTATCTCGAAGGCCCCTGACTTCGGTCGGTGGGTTTTTACTACCAACGTACAGACAAATCTTCTTAGAGGGACAGGCGGCTTCTAGCCGCACGAGATTGAGCAATAACAGGTCTGTGATGCCCTTAGATGTTCTGGGCCGCACGCGCGCTACACTGAAGGAATCAGCGTGTTTTCCCTGGCCGAAAGGCCCGGGTAACCCGCTGAACCTCCTTCGTGCTAGGGATTGGGGCTTGCAATTATTCCCCATGAACGAGGAATTCCCAGTAAGCGCGAGTCATAAGCTCGCGTTGATTACGTCCCTGCCCTTTGTACACACCGCCCGTCGCTACTACCGATTGAATGATTTAGTGAGGTCTTCGGACTGGTGCGCGGAAATGTCTTCGGGCATTGCCGATGTTGCCGGGAAGATGACCAAACTTGATTATTTAGAGGAAGTAAAAGTCGTAACAAGGTTTCCGTAGGTGAACCTGCGGAAGGATCATTAACGAAAAAAAACTATATATCTATTTGACTTGAACACTTAAGTAACCACACTACTAAAAGGAATCCTTTGGCTTGAAATATAAATAAAAAAGTAGTGTGGTACGAACAAAAGATGAATGGAAACGAACGAAACTCACTCTCTTATATATGAGAATGAAAAAATAAGATTTTTTCTCGAGAGACGGCTTACGTGAGGAGGGTGTGTATCATCCTCCCGTCCGTCTCGTTGAAAGAAAAAAAAAAAAAAAATCGTCCAGCGGTGTACGGCTTACGTTGTGGAGAGCGTTGCCTCCCGTCTGTGCACCGCGCGAAGGACGCAAATAAAGCATTCAGCGCACCGTAGCCCGACAAGCAGGATCGAAACTGGCTCCCTTTTCTCTTTGTCTCTCATAATAATATATACACATTTTTACGAGGCGCTTGCGTGAGGTGGATAAGAAATAGAAAAATGTATCACCCGCCGCCGATAAAGTAAAATAAACGTGTGGTATAAAATAAATGAAGAGGAAAAAGAGAGGGAAGGGGTAACACATGGCCAGACATCCTGATTGCCTTCGAGAGGCTCTTGAGATTGATAGACGTTTGAAAACGTCTCGTGGTGGAAATCCCCTCCTATAATTAAAGGGGGGGGGATGGAGGACCCGGGTAGTCTAGGATTGGATTGAGAGTCGAATTTGTGCGGGAGCACACTCTCTCGGTCCATCCAGAGAGAACGCCGTGCGGTGTATAAAAGGTTCCTTGACGAGGGGTATCCCCAATAAATGTCGGTACTTGAAACCCAGCGTATCTCTAGACTTTTGAAAGTACTATTCGCCCGGTCGCGTCGGAGATAATACTCTCTCCGACGGGTGTCCAGTTGCCACGTAGTGTCGTTACATTCGCATCGCACGCCGTGCGATGATGATTGTAGCGACGCCCGAACCTCCATCGTATGTGCGCTAGTTGGAGGCGCGGGTCTCGGATTGTTCCGAACTCTCTCTCTCGAAAGAGGAGAGAAAAAAAAGAACTGTGATATTATAATCAATATTTCTATGAAATATTAAATACAACCCTGAACGGTGGATCACTTGGCTCGTGGGTCGATGAAGAACGCAGCTAATTGCGCGTCAACGTGTGAACTGCAGGACACATGAACATCGACATTTCGAACGCACATTGCGGTCCACGGATACAATTCCTGGACCACGCCTGGCTGAGGGTCGTTTTCACGTACATTTAAGACTGCTTGCGTTTGGAGCACTCCGTCAATCCTTTGACCGGCCGGTACTCGGAAACGAGTCATCGTGAGCCGGATTAGGTTTGAAAAAGGGGAAGGCGACAGACGTACGAGCGATTGTTGAACCTTCGTCGGCGTTTGTAGCGGTCGCAACGAAAATAAGCCGATGCGCGTTCGATTACACGTCATACGCGTCGATTGCGCGACGCGCGCGGCAGATGACTGGATAATTATAGAGACGAATCGAACGAAACTCGTCTTTTGAGAGAAAAATCCTCTTGGGCTCTTAGCGTGAGTGTGAAAAGGACACGCGGCGTCGCGAGTCGCGTTTGAACGCGACCGCCCGCGTGTACAAAGGAAACACCGCCCCTCGAGGTTAATCGATCTTGACGAGATCGTCTTATCCATCCTCCGCGCGCCGTTGCCTCACGTTATGAATAAAATTTCGAACGTGTGTCTCGGCACAGATTGTTTCGTGCGAATTAAACCGCTCTCCCGACGTGGTTTGAAATGAAAGGAAAAAATAATAAAAATAATCCGAATAAGTCGTGAGACCAAGAAAAAGTAAAGGAAGGACCACACGTGAAATTATTACCCCGCACTGTCGAGTGTGGTTTATAATGTGAAAGCTTGCGGATCGCCGCGTCGCACTCTTGATGAATAGAAGGCCCCATGAGTCCAGAAAAAGACTGGCTCTTTGGCGAGGCTCGCGCGGAGTGCTGCGCGTCCGACCACCGCATGTATACAATTTTATAAACCGCAGGAGAAATAAACAAGTGTGTGGCGTTTCTCCCCT
>JASKOS020000049.1:182500-222500 GCA_030770465.2 Perdita meconis
GAACGGCCGCCGCGAGACATGGAAAAATTTCGAGCTCGGCCGGCCGGAGCGACTCGACCGGCCGCCGGGGGACTTTGAAATATTTCGAGCTCGGCCGGCCGGAGCGACCGGAACGGAGCGTCTGGACGCTCTGGCACCGAGAATCGAGACTCAATCGAACGGATACATCGACGGCGCGTTCGCAACGAGTCGAAGAAGCGACGGGCCGGAGGACCTGCAGAAATTCGAAAATCGAGCATCCGGAGCGACTCGACCGGCCGCCCGGGGACTTTGAAAAATTTCGAGCTCGGCCGGCCGGAGCGACTCGACCGGCCGCCGGGGGACTTTGAAATATTTCGAGCTCGGCCGGCCGGAGCGACCGGAACGGAGCGTCTGGACGCTCTGGCACCGAGAATCGAGACTCAATCGAACGGATACATCGACGGCGCGTTCGCAACGAGTCGAAGAAGCGACGGGCCGGAGGACCTGCAGAAATTCGAAAATCGAGCATCCGGAGCGACTCGACCGGCCGCCCGGGGACTTTGAAAAATTTCGAGCTCGGCCGGCCGGAGCGACTCGACCGGCCGCCGGGGGACTTTGAAATATTTCGAGCTCGGCCGGCCGGAGCGACCGGAACGGAGCGTCTGGACGCTCTGGCACCGAGAATCGAGACTCAATCGAACGGATACATCGACGGCGCGTTCGCAACGAGTCGAAGAAGCGACGGGCCGGAGGACCTGCAGAAATTCGAAAATCGAGCATCCGGAGCGACTCGACCGGCCGCCCGGGGACTTTGAAAAATTTCGAGCTCGGCCGGCCGGAGCGACTCGACCGGCCGCCGGGGGACTTTGAAATATTTCGAGCTCGGCCGGCCGGAGCGACCGGAACGGAGCGTCTGGACGCTCTGGCACCGAGAATCGAGACTCAATCGAACGGATACATCGACGGCGCGTTCGCAACGAGTCGAAGAAGCGACGGGCCGGAGGACCTGCAGAAATTCGAAAATCGAGCATCCGGAGCGACTCGACCGGCCGCCCGGGGACTTTGAAAAATTTCGAGCTCGGCCGGCCGGAGCGACTCGACCGGCCGCCGGGGGACTTTGAAATATTTCGAGCTCGGCCGGCCGGAGCGACCGGAACGGAGCGTCTGGACGCTCTGGCACCGAGAATCGAGACTCAATCGAACGGATACATCGACGGCGCGTTCGCAACGAGTCGAAGAAGCGACGGGCCGGAGGACCTGCAGAAATTCGAAAATCGAGCATCCGGAGCGACTCGACCGGCCGCCCGGGGACTTTGAAAAATTTCGAGCTCGGCCGGCCGGAGCGACTCGACCGGCCGCCGGGGGACTTTGAAATATTTCGAGCTCGGCCGGCCGGAGCGACCGGAACGGAGCGTCTGGACGCTCTGGCACCGAGAATCGAGACTCAATCGAACGGATACATCGACGGCGCGTTCGCAACGAGTCGAAGAAGCGACGGGCCGGAGGACCTGCAGAAATTCGAAAATCGAGCATCCGGAGCGACTCGACCGGCCGCCCGGGGACTTTGAAAAATTTCGAGCTCGGCCGGCCGGAGCGACTCGACCGGCCGCCGGGGGACTTTGAAATATTTCGAGCTCGGCCGGCCGGAGCGACCGGAACGGAGCGTCTGGACGCTCTGGCACCGAGAATCGAGACTCAATCGAACGGATACATCGACGGCGCGTTCGCAACGAGTCGAAGAAGCGACGGGCCGGAGGACCTGCAGAAATTCGAAAATCGAGCATCCGGAGCGACTCGACCGGCCGCCCGGGGACTTTGAAAAATTTCGAGCTCGGCCGGCCGGAGCGACTCGACCGGCCGCCGGGGGACTTTGAAATATTTCGAGCTCGGCCGGCCGGAGCGACCGGAACGGAGCGTCTGGACGCTCTGGCACCGAGAATCGAGACTCAATCGAACGGATACATCGACGGCGCGTTCGCAACGAGTCGAAGAAGCGACGGGCCGGAGGACCTGCAGAAATTCGAAAATCGAGCATCCGGAGCGACTCGACCGGCCGCCCGGGGACTTTGAAAAATTTCGAGCTCGGCCGGCCGGAGCGACTCGACCGGCCGCCGGGGGACTTTGAAATATTTCGAGCTCGGCCGGCCGGAGCGACCGGAACGGAGCGTCTGGACGCTCTGGCACCGAGAATCGAGACTCAATCGAACGGATACATCGACGGCGCGTTCGCAACGAGTCGAAGAAGCGACGGGCCGGAGGACCTGCAGAAATTCGAAAATCGAGCATCCGGAGCGACTCGACCGGCCGCCCGGGGACTTTGAAAAATTTCGAGCTCGGCCGGCCGGAGCGACTCGACCGGCCGCCGGGGGACTTTGAAATATTTCGAGCTCGGCCGGCCGGAGCGACCGGAACGGAGCGTCTGGACGCTCTGGCACCGAGAATCGAGACTCAATCGAACGGATACATCGACGGCGCGTTCGCAACGAGTCGAAGAAGCGACGGGCCGGAGGACCTGCAGAAATTCGAAAATCGAGCATCCGGAGCGACTCGACCGGCCGCCCGGGGACTTTGAAAAATTTCGAGCTCGGCCGGCCGGAGCGACTCGACCGGCCGCCGGGGGACTTTGAAATATTTCGAGCTCGGCCGGCCGGAGCGACCGGAACGGAGCGTCTGGACGCTCTGGCACCGAGAATCGAGACTCAATCGAACGGATACATCGACGGCGCGTTCGCAACGAGTCGAAGAAGCGACGGGCCGGAGGACCTGCAGAAATTCGAAAATCGAGCATCCGGAGCGACTCGACCGGCCGCCCGGGGACTTTGAAAAATTTCGAGCTCGGCCGGCCGGAGCGACTCGACCGGCCGCCGGGGGACTTTGAAATATTTCGAGCTCGGCCGGCCGGAGCGACCGGAACGGAGCGTCTGGACGCTCTGGCACCGAGAATCGAGACTCAATCGAACGGATACATCGACGGCGCGTTCGCAACGAGTCGAAGAAGCGACGGGCCGGAGGACCTGCAGAAATTCGAAAATCGAGCATCCGGAGCGACTCGACCGGCCGCCCGGGGACTTTGAAAAATTTCGAGCTCGGCCGGCCGGAGCGACTCGACCGGCCGCCGGGGGACTTTGAAATATTTCGAGCTCGGCCGGCCGGAGCGACCGGAACGGAGCGTCTGGACGCTCTGGCACCGAGAATCGAGACTCAATCGAACGGATACATCGACGGCGCGTTCGCAACGAGTCGAAGAAGCGACGGGCCGGAGGACCTGCAGAAATTCGAAAATCGAGCATCCGGAGCGACTCGACCGGCCGCCCGGGGACTTTGAAAAATTTCGAGCTCGGCCGGCCGGAGCGACTCGACCGGCCGCCGGGGGACTTTGAAATATTTCGAGCTCGGCCGGCCGGAGCGACCGGAACGGAGCGTCTGGACGCTCTGGCACCGAGAATCGAGACTCAATCGAACGGATACATCGACGGCGCGTTCGCAACGAGTCGAAGAAGCGACGGGCCGGAGGACCTGCAGAAATTCGAAAATCGAGCATCCGGAGCGACTCGACCGGCCGCCCGGGGACTTTGAAAAATTTCGAGCTCGGCCGGCCGGAGCGACTCGACCGGCCGCCGGGGGACTTTGAAATATTTCGAGCTCGGCCGGCCGGAGCGACCGGAACGGAGCGTCTGGACGCTCTGGCACCGAGAATCGAGACTCAATCGAACGGATACATCGACGGCGCGTTCGCAACGAGTCGAAGAAGCGACGGGCCGGAGGACCTGCAGAAATTCGAAAATCGAGCATCCGGAGCGACTCGACCGGCCGCCCGGGGACTTTGAAAAATTTCGAGCTCGGCCGGCCGGAGCGACTCGACCGGCCGCCGGGGGACTTTGAAATATTTCGAGCTCGGCCGGCCGGAGCGACCGGAACGGAGCGTCTGGACGCTCTGGCACCGAGAATCGAGACTCAATCGAACGGATACATCGACGGCGCGTTCGCAACGAGTCGAAGAAGCGACGGGCCGGAGGACCTGCAGAAATTCGAAAATCGAGCATCCGGAGCGACTCGACCGGCCGCCCGGGGACTTTGAAAAATTTCGAGCTCGGCCGGCCGGAGCGACTCGACCGGCCGCCGGGGGACTTTGAAATATTTCGAGCTCGGCCGGCCGGAGCGACCGGAACGGAGCGTCTGGACGCTCTGGCACCGAGAATCGAGACTCAATCGAACGGATACATCGACGGCGCGTTCGCAACGAGTCGAAGAAGCGACGGGCCGGAGGACCTGCAGAAATTCGAAAATCGAGCATCCGGAGCGACTCGACCGGCCGCCCGGGGACTTTGAAAAATTTCGAGCTCGGCCGGCCGGAGCGACTCGACCGGCCGCCGGGGGACTTTGAAATATTTCGAGCTCGGCCGGCCGGAGCGACCGGAACGGAGCGTCTGGACGCTCTGGCACCGAGAATCGAGACTCAATCGAACGGATACATCGACGGCGCGTTCGCAACGAGTCGAAGAAGCGACGGGCCGGAGGACCTGCAGAAATTCGAAAATCGAGCATCCGGAGCGACTCGACCGGCCGCCCGGGGACTTTGAAAAATTTCGAGCTCGGCCGGCCGGAGCGACTCGACCGGCCGCCGGGGGACTTTGAAATATTTCGAGCTCGGCCGGCCGGAGCGACTCGACCGGCCGCCGGGGGACTTTGAAATATTTCGAGCTCGGCCGGCCGGAGCGACCGGAACGGAGCGTCTGGACGCTCTGGCACCGAGAATCGAGACTCAATCGAACGGATACATCGACGGCGCGTTCGCAACGAGTCGAAGAAGCGACGGGCCGGAGGACCTGCAGAAATTCGAAAATCGAGCATCCGGAGCGACTCGACCGGCCGCCCGGGGACTTTGAAAAATTTCGAGCTCGGCCGGCCGGAGCGACTCGACCGGCCGCCGGGGGACTTTGAAATATTTCGAGCTCGGCCGGCCGGAGCGACCGGAACGGAGCGTCTGGACGCTCTGGCACCGAGAATCGAGACTCAATCGAACGGATACATCGACGGCGCGTTCGCAACGAGTCGAAGAAGCGACGGGCCGGAGGACCTGCAGAAATTCGAAAATCGAGCATCCGGAGCGACTCGACCGGCCGCCCGGGGACTTTGAAAAATTTCGAGCTCGGCCGGCCGGAGCGACTCGACCGGCCGCCGGGGGACTTTGAAATATTTCGAGCTCGGCCGGCCGGAGCGACCGGAACGGAGCGTCTGGACGCTCTGGCACCGAGAATCGAGACTCAATCGAACGGATACATCGACGGCGCGTTCGCAACGAGTCGAAGAAGCGACGGGCCGGAGGACCTGCAGAAATTCGAAAATCGAGCATCCGGAGCGACTCGACCGGCCGCCCGGGGACTTTGAAAAATTTCGAGCTCGGCCGGCCGGAGCGACTCGACCGGCCGCCGGGGGACTTTGAAATATTTCGAGCTCGGCCGGCCGGAGCGACCGGAACGGAGCGTCTGGACGCTCTGGCACCGAGAATCGAGACTCAATCGAACGGATACATCGACGGCGCGTTCGCAACGAGTCGAAGAAGCGACGGGCCGGAGGACCTGCAGAAATTCGAAAATCGAGCATCCGGAGCGACTCGACCGGCCGCCCGGGGACTTTGAAAAATTTCGAGCTCGGCCGGCCGGAGCGACTCGACCGGCCGCCGGGGGACTTTGAAATATTTCGAGCTCGGCCGGCCGGAGCGACCGGAACGGAGCGTCTGGACGCTCTGGCACCGAGAATCGAGACTCAATCGAACGGATACATCGACGGCGCGTTCGCAACGAGTCGAAGAAGCGACGGGCCGGAGGACCTGCAGAAATTCGAAAATCGAGCATCCGGAGCGACTCGACCGGCCGCCCGGGGACTTTGAAAAATTTCGAGCTCGGCCGGCCGGAGCGACTCGACCGGCCGCCGGGGGACTTTGAAATATTTCGAGCTCGGCCGGCCGGAGCGACCGGAACGGAGCGTCTGGACGCTCTGGCACCGAGAATCGAGACTCAATCGAACGGATACATCGACGGCGCGTTCGCAACGAGTCGAAGAAGCGACGGGCCGGAGGACCTGCAGAAATTCGAAAATCGAGCATCCGGAGCGACTCGACCGGCCGCCCGGGGACTTTGAAAAATTTCGAGCTCGGCCGGCCGGAGCGACTCGACCGGCCGCCGGGGGACTTTGAAATATTTCGAGCTCGGCCGGCCGGAGCGACCGGAACGGAGCGTCTGGACGCTCTGGCACCGAGAATCGAGACTCAATCGAACGGATACATCGACGGCGCGTTCGCAACGAGTCGAAGAAGCGACGGGCCGGAGGACCTGCAGAAATTCGAAAATCGAGCATCCGGAGCGACTCGACCGGCCGCCCGGGGACTTTGAAAAATTTCGAGCTCGGCCGGCCGGAGCGACTCGACCGGCCGCCGGGGGACTTTGAAATATTTCGAGCTCGGCCGGCCGGAGCGACCGGAACGGAGCGTCTGGACGCTCTGGCACCGAGAATCGAGACTCAATCGAACGGATACATCGACGGCGCGTTCGCAACGAGTCGAAGAAGCGACGGGCCGGAGGACCTGCAGAAATTCGAAAATCGAGCATCCGGAGCGACTCGACCGGCCGCCCGGGGACTTTGAAAAATTTCGAGCTCGGCCGGCCGGAGCGACTCGACCGGCCGCCGGGGGACTTTGAAATATTTCGAGCTCGGCCGGCCGGAGCGACCGGAACGGAGCGTCTGGACGCTCTGGCACCGAGAATCGAGACTCAATCGAACGGATACATCGACGGCGCGTTCGCAACGAGTCGAAGAAGCGACGGGCCGGAGGACCTGCAGAAATTCGAAAATCGAGCATCCGGAGCGACTCGACCGGCCGCCCGGGGACTTTGAAAAATTTCGAGCTCGGCCGGCCGGAGCGACTCGACCGGCCGCCGGGGGACTTTGAAATATTTCGAGCTCGGCCGGCCGGAGCGACCGGAACGGAGCGTCTGGACGCTCTGGCACCGAGAATCGAGACTCAATCGAACGGATACATCGACGGCGCGTTCGCAACGAGTCGAAGAAGCGACGGGCCGGAGGACCTGCAGAAATTCGAAAATCGAGCATCCGGAGCGACTCGACCGGCCGCCCGGGGACTTTGAAAAATTTCGAGCTCGGCCGGCCGGAGCGACTCGACCGGCCGCCGGGGGACTTTGAAATATTTCGAGCTCGGCCGGCCGGAGCGACCGGAACGGAGCGTCTGGACGCTCTGGCACCGAGAATCGAGACTCAATCGAACGGATACATCGACGGCGCGTTCGCAACGAGTCGAAGAAGCGACGGGCCGGAGGACCTGCAGAAATTCGAAAATCGAGCATCCGGAGCGACTCGACCGGCCGCCCGGGGACTTTGAAAAATTTCGAGCTCGGCCGGCCGGAGCGACTCGACCGGCCGCCGGGGGACTTTGAAATATTTCGAGCTCGGCCGGCCGGAGCGACTCGACCGGCCGCCGGGGGACTTTGAAATATTTCGAGCTCGGCCGGCCGGAGCGACCGGAACGGAGCGTCTGGACGCTCTGGCACCGAGAATCGAGACTCAATCGAACGGATACATCGACGGCGCGTTCGCAACGAGTCGAAGAAGCGACGGGCCGGAGGACCTGCAGAAATTCGAAAATCGAGCATCCGGAGCGACTCGACCGGCCGCCCGGGGACTTTGAAAAATTTCGAGCTCGGCCGGCCGGAGCGACTCGACCGGCCGCCGGGGGACTTTGAAATATTTCGAGCTCGGCCGGCCGGAGCGACCGGAACGGAGCGTCTGGACGCTCTGGCACCGAGAATCGAGACTCAATCGAACGGATACATCGACGGCGCGTTCGCAACGAGTCGAAGAAGCGACGGGCCGGAGGACCTGCAGAAATTCGAAAATCGAGCATCCGGAGCGACTCGACCGGCCGCCCGGGGACTTTGAAAAATTTCGAGCTCGGCCGGCCGGAGCGACTCGACCGGCCGCCGGGGGACTTTGAAATATTTCGAGCTCGGCCGGCCGGAGCGACCGGAACGGAGCGTCTGGACGCTCTGGCACCGAGAATCGAGACTCAATCGAACGGATACATCGACGGCGCGTTCGCAACGAGTCGAAGAAGCGACGGGCCGGAGGACCTGCAGAAATTCGAAAATCGAGCATCCGGAGCGACTCGACCGGCCGCCCGGGGACTTTGAAAAATTTCGAGCTCGGCCGGCCGGAGCGACTCGACCGGCCGCCGGGGGACTTTGAAATATTTCGAGCTCGGCCGGCCGGAGCGACCGGAACGGAGCGTCTGGACGCTCTGGCACCGAGAATCGAGACTCAATCGAACGGATACATCGACGGCGCGTTCGCAACGAGTCGAAGAAGCGACGGGCCGGAGGACCTGCAGAAATTCGAAAATCGAGCATCCGGAGCGACTCGACCGGCCGCCCGGGGACTTTGAAAAATTTCGAGCTCGGCCGGCCGGAGCGACTCGACCGGCCGCCGGGGGACTTTGAAATATTTCGAGCTCGGCCGGCCGGAGCGACCGGAACGGAGCGTCTGGACGCTCTGGCACCGAGAATCGAGACTCAATCGAACGGATACATCGACGGCGCGTTCGCAACGAGTCGAAGAAGCGACGGGCCGGAGGACCTGCAGAAATTCGAAAATCGAGCATCCGGAGCGACTCGACCGGCCGCCCGGGGACTTTGAAAAATTTCGAGCTCGGCCGGCCGGAGCGACTCGACCGGCCGCCGGGGGACTTTGAAATATTTCGAGCTCGGCCGGCCGGAGCGACCGGAACGGAGCGTCTGGACGCTCTGGCACCGAGAATCGAGACTCAATCGAACGGATACATCGACGGCGCGTTCGCAACGAGTCGAAGAAGCGACGGGCCGGAGGACCTGCAGAAATTCGAAAATCGAGCATCCGGAGCGACTCGACCGGCCGCCCGGGGACTTTGAAAAATTTCGAGCTCGGCCGGCCGGAGCGACTCGACCGGCCGCCGGGGGACTTTGAAATATTTCGAGCTCGGCCGGCCGGAGCGACCGGAACGGAGCGTCTGGACGCTCTGGCACCGAGAATCGAGACTCAATCGAACGGATACATCGACGGCGCGTTCGCAACGAGTCGAAGAAGCGACGGGCCGGAGGACCTGCAGAAATTCGAAAATCGAGCATCCGGAGCGACTCGACCGGCCGCCCGGGGACTTTGAAAAATTTCGAGCTCGGCCGGCCGGAGCGACTCGACCGGCCGCCGGGGGACTTTGAAATATTTCGAGCTCGGCCGGCCGGAGCGACCGGAACGGAGCGTCTGGACGCTCTGGCACCGAGAATCGAGACTCAATCGAACGGATACATCGACGGCGCGTTCGCAACGAGTCGAAGAAGCGACGGGCCGGAGGACCTGCAGAAATTCGAAAATCGAGCATCCGGAGCGACTCGACCGGCCGCCCGGGGACTTTGAAAAATTTCGAGCTCGGCCGGCCGGAGCGACTCGACCGGCCGCCGGGGGACTTTGAAATATTTCGAGCTCGGCCGGCCGGAGCGACCGGAACGGAGCGTCTGGACGCTCTGGCACCGAGAATCGAGACTCAATCGAACGGATACATCGACGGCGCGTTCGCAACGAGTCGAAGAAGCGACGGGCCGGAGGACCTGCAGAAATTCGAAAATCGAGCATCCGGAGCGACTCGACCGGCCGCCCGGGGACTTTGAAAAATTTCGAGCTCGGCCGGCCGGAGCGACTCGACCGGCCGCCGGGGGACTTTGAAATATTTCGAGCTCGGCCGGCCGGAGCGACCGGAACGGAGCGTCTGGACGCTCTGGCACCGAGAATCGAGACTCAATCGAACGGATACATCGACGGCGCGTTCGCAACGAGTCGAAGAAGCGACGGGCCGGAGGACCTGCAGAAATTCGAAAATCGAGCATCCGGAGCGACTCGACCGGCCGCCCGGGGACTTTGAAAAATTTCGAGCTCGGCCGGCCGGAGCGACTCGACCGGCCGCCGGGGGACTTTGAAATATTTCGAGCTCGGCCGGCCGGAGCGACCGGAACGGAGCGTCTGGACGCTCTGGCACCGAGAATCGAGACTCAATCGAACGGATACATCGACGGCGCGTTCGCAACGAGTCGAAGAAGCGACGGGCCGGAGGACCTGCAGAAATTCGAAAATCGAGCATCCGGAGCGACTCGACCGGCCGCCCGGGGACTTTGAAAAATTTCGAGCTCGGCCGGCCGGAGCGACTCGACCGGCCGCCGGGGGACTTTGAAATATTTCGAGCTCGGCCGGCCGGAGCGACCGGAACGGAGCGTCTGGACGCTCTGGCACCGAGAATCGAGACTCAATCGAACGGATACATCGACGGCGCGTTCGCAACGAGTCGAAGAAGCGACGGGCCGGAGGACCTGCAGAAATTCGAAAATCGAGCATCCGGAGCGACTCGACCGGCCGCCCGGGGACTTTGAAAAATTTCGAGCTCGGCCGGCCGGAGCGACTCGACCGGCCGCCGGGGGACTTTGAAATATTTCGAGCTCGGCCGGCCGGAGCGACCGGAACGGAGCGTCTGGACGCTCTGGCACCGAGAATCGAGACTCAATCGAACGGATACATCGACGGCGCGTTCGCAACGAGTCGAAGAAGCGACGGGCCGGAGGACCTGCAGAAATTCGAAAATCGAGCATCCGGAGCGACTCGACCGGCCGCCCGGGGACTTTGAAAAATTTCGAGCTCGGCCGGCCGGAGCGACTCGACCGGCCGCCGGGGGACTTTGAAATATTTCGAGCTCGGCCGGCCGGAGCGACCGGAACGGAGCGTCTGGACGCTCTGGCACCGAGAATCGAGACTCAATCGAACGGATACATCGACGGCGCGTTCGCAACGAGTCGAAGAAGCGACGGGCCGGAGGACCTGCAGAAATTCGAAAATCGAGCATCCGGAGCGACTCGACCGGCCGCCCGGGGACTTTGAAAAATTTCGAGCTCGGCCGGCCGGAGCGACTCGACCGGCCGCCGGGGGACTTTGAAATATTTCGAGCTCGGCCGGCCGGAGCGACCGGAACGGAGCGTCTGGACGCTCTGGCACCGAGAATCGAGACTCAATCGAACGGATACATCGACGGCGCGTTCGCAACGAGTCGAAGAAGCGACGGGCCGGAGGACCTGCAGAAATTCGAAAATCGAGCATCCGGAGCGACTCGACCGGCCGCCCGGGGACTTTGAAAAATTTCGAGCTCGGCCGGCCGGAGCGACTCGACCGGCCGCCGGGGGACTTTGAAATATTTCGAGCTCGGCCGGCCGGAGCGACCGGAACGGAGCGTCTGGACGCTCTGGCACCGAGAATCGAGACTCAATCGAACGGATACATCGACGGCGCGTTCGCAACGAGTCGAAGAAGCGACGGGCCGGAGGACCTGCAGAAATTCGAAAATCGAGCATCCGGAGCGACTCGACCGGCCGCCCGGGGACTTTGAAAAATTTCGAGCTCGGCCGGCCGGAGCGACTCGACCGGCCGCCGGGGGACTTTGAAATATTTCGAGCTCGGCCGGCCGGAGCGACCGGAACGGAGCGTCTGGACGCTCTGGCACCGAGAATCGAGACTCAATCGAACGGATACATCGACGGCGCGTTCGCAACGAGTCGAAGAAGCGACGGGCCGGAGGACCTGCAGAAATTCGAAAATCGAGCATCCGGAGCGACTCGACCGGCCGCCCGGGGACTTTGAAAAATTTCGAGCTCGGCCGGCCGGAGCGACTCGACCGGCCGCCGGGGGACTTTGAAATATTTCGAGCTCGGCCGGCCGGAGCGACCGGAACGGAGCGTCTGGACGCTCTGGCACCGAGAATCGAGACTCAATCGAACGGATACATCGACGGCGCGTTCGCAACGAGTCGAAGAAGCGACGGGCCGGAGGACCTGCAGAAATTCGAAAATCGAGCATCCGGAGCGACTCGACCGGCCGCCCGGGGACTTTGAAAAATTTCGAGCTCGGCCGGCCGGAGCGACTCGACCGGCCGCCGGGGGACTTTGAAATATTTCGAGCTCGGCCGGCCGGAGCGACCGGAACGGAGCGTCTGGACGCTCTGGCACCGAGAATCGAGACTCAATCGAACGGATACATCGACGGCGCGTTCGCAACGAGTCGAAGAAGCGACGGGCCGGAGGACCTGCAGAAATTCGAAAATCGAGCATCCGGAGCGACTCGACCGGCCGCCCGGGGACTTTGAAAAATTTCGAGCTCGGCCGGCCGGAGCGACTCGACCGGCCGCCGGGGGACTTTGAAATATTTCGAGCTCGGCCGGCCGGAGCGACCGGAACGGAGCGTCTGGACGCTCTGGCACCGAGAATCGAGACTCAATCGAACGGATACATCGACGGCGCGTTCGCAACGAGTCGAAGAAGCGACGGGCCGGAGGACCTGCAGAAATTCGAAAATCGAGCATCCGGAGCGACTCGACCGGCCGCCCGGGGACTTTGAAAAATTTCGAGCTCGGCCGGCCGGAGCGACTCGACCGGCCGCCGGGGGACTTTGAAATATTTCGAGCTCGGCCGGCCGGAGCGACTCGACCGGCCGCCGGGGGACTTTGAAATATTTCGAGCTCGGCCGGCCGGAGCGACCGGAACGGAGCGTCTGGACGCTCTGGCACCGAGAATCGAGACTCAATCGAACGGATACATCGACGGCGCGTTCGCAACGAGTCGAAGAAGCGACGGGCCGGAGGACCTGCAGAAATTCGAAAATCGAGCATCCGGAGCGACTCGACCGGCCGCCCGGGGACTTTGAAAAATTTCGAGCTCGGCCGGCCGGAGCGACTCGACCGGCCGCCGGGGGACTTTGAAATATTTCGAGCTCGGCCGGCCGGAGCGACCGGAACGGAGCGTCTGGACGCTCTGGCACCGAGAATCGAGACTCAATCGAACGGATACATCGACGGCGCGTTCGCAACGAGTCGAAGAAGCGACGGGCCGGAGGACCTGCAGAAATTCGAAAATCGAGCATCCGGAGCGACTCGACCGGCCGCCCGGGGACTTTGAAAAATTTCGAGCTCGGCCGGCCGGAGCGACTCGACCGGCCGCCGGGGGACTTTGAAATATTTCGAGCTCGGCCGGCCGGAGCGACCGGAACGGAGCGTCTGGACGCTCTGGCACCGAGAATCGAGACTCAATCGAACGGATACATCGACGGCGCGTTCGCAACGAGTCGAAGAAGCGACGGGCCGGAGGACCTGCAGAAATTCGAAAATCGAGCATCCGGAGCGACTCGACCGGCCGCCCGGGGACTTTGAAAAATTTCGAGCTCGGCCGGCCGGAGCGACTCGACCGGCCGCCGGGGGACTTTGAAATATTTCGAGCTCGGCCGGCCGGAGCGACCGGAACGGAGCGTCTGGACGCTCTGGCACCGAGAATCGAGACTCAATCGAACGGATACATCGACGGCGCGTTCGCAACGAGTCGAAGAAGCGACGGGCCGGAGGACCTGCAGAAATTCGAAAATCGAGCATCCGGAGCGACTCGACCGGCCGCCCGGGGACTTTGAAAAATTTCGAGCTCGGCCGGCCGGAGCGACTCGACCGGCCGCCGGGGGACTTTGAAATATTTCGAGCTCGGCCGGCCGGAGCGACCGGAACGGAGCGTCTGGACGCTCTGGCACCGAGAATCGAGACTCAATCGAACGGATACATCGACGGCGCGTTCGCAACGAGTCGAAGAAGCGACGGGCCGGAGGACCTGCAGAAATTCGAAAATCGAGCATCCGGAGCGACTCGACCGGCCGCCCGGGGACTTTGAAAAATTTCGAGCTCGGCCGGCCGGAGCGACTCGACCGGCCGCCGGGGGACTTTGAAATATTTCGAGCTCGGCCGGCCGGAGCGACCGGAACGGAGCGTCTGGACGCTCTGGCACCGAGAATCGAGACTCAATCGAACGGATACATCGACGGCGCGTTCGCAACGAGTCGAAGAAGCGACGGGCCGGAGGACCTGCAGAAATTCGAAAATCGAGCATCCGGAGCGACTCGACCGGCCGCCCGGGGACTTTGAAAAATTTCGAGCTCGGCCGGCCGGAGCGACTCGACCGGCCGCCGGGGGACTTTGAAATATTTCGAGCTCGGCCGGCCGGAGCGACCGGAACGGAGCGTCTGGACGCTCTGGCACCGAGAATCGAGACTCAATCGAACGGATACATCGACGGCGCGTTCGCAACGAGTCGAAGAAGCGACGGGCCGGAGGACCTGCAGAAATTCGAAAATCGAGCATCCGGAGCGACTCGACCGGCCGCCCGGGGACTTTGAAAAATTTCGAGCTCGGCCGGCCGGAGCGACTCGACCGGCCGCCGGGGGACTTTGAAATATTTCGAGCTCGGCCGGCCGGAGCGACCGGAACGGAGCGTCTGGACGCTCTGGCACCGAGAATCGAGACTCAATCGAACGGATACATCGACGGCGCGTTCGCAACGAGTCGAAGAAGCGACGGGCCGGAGGACCTGCAGAAATTCGAAAATCGAGCATCCGGAGCGACTCGACCGGCCGCCCGGGGACTTTGAAAAATTTCGAGCTCGGCCGGCCGGAGCGACTCGACCGGCCGCCGGGGGACTTTGAAATATTTCGAGCTCGGCCGGCCGGAGCGACCGGAACGGAGCGTCTGGACGCTCTGGCACCGAGAATCGAGACTCAATCGAACGGATACATCGACGGCGCGTTCGCAACGAGTCGAAGAAGCGACGGGCCGGAGGACCTGCAGAAATTCGAAAATCGAGCATCCGGAGCGACTCGACCGGCCGCCCGGGGACTTTGAAAAATTTCGAGCTCGGCCGGCCGGAGCGACTCGACCGGCCGCCGGGGGACTTTGAAATATTTCGAGCTCGGCCGGCCGGAGCGACCGGAACGGAGCGTCTGGACGCTCTGGCACCGAGAATCGAGACTCAATCGAACGGATACATCGACGGCGCGTTCGCAACGAGTCGAAGAAGCGACGGGCCGGAGGACCTGCAGAAATTCGAAAATCGAGCATCCGGAGCGACTCGACCGGCCGCCCGGGGACTTTGAAAAATTTCGAGCTCGGCCGGCCGGAGCGACTCGACCGGCCGCCGGGGGACTTTGAAATATTTCGAGCTCGGCCGGCCGGAGCGACCGGAACGGAGCGTCTGGACGCTCTGGCACCGAGAATCGAGACTCAATCGAACGGATACATCGACGGCGCGTTCGCAACGAGTCGAAGAAGCGACGGGCCGGAGGACCTGCAGAAATTCGAAAATCGAGCATCCGGAGCGACTCGACCGGCCGCCCGGGGACTTTGAAAAATTTCGAGCTCGGCCGGCCGGAGCGACTCGACCGGCCGCCGGGGGACTTTGAAATATTTCGAGCTCGGCCGGCCGGAGCGACCGGAACGGAGCGTCTGGACGCTCTGGCACCGAGAATCGAGACTCAATCGAACGGATACATCGACGGCGCGTTCGCAACGAGTCGAAGAAGCGACGGGCCGGAGGACCTGCAGAAATTCGAAAATCGAGCATCCGGAGCGACTCGACCGGCCGCCCGGGGACTTTGAAAAATTTCGAGCTCGGCCGGCCGGAGCGACTCGACCGGCCGCCGGGGGACTTTGAAATATTTCGAGCTCGGCCGGCCGGAGCGACTCGACCGGCCGCCGGGGGACTTTGAAATATTTCGAGCTCGGCCGGCCGGAGCGACCGGAACGGAGCGTCTGGACGCTCTGGCACCGAGAATCGAGACTCAATCGAACGGATACATCGACGGCGCGTTCGCAACGAGTCGAAGAAGCGACGGGCCGGAGGACCTGCAGAAATTCGAAAATCGAGCATCCGGAGCGACTCGACCGGCCGCCCGGGGACTTTGAAAAATTTCGAGCTCGGCCGGCCGGAGCGACTCGACCGGCCGCCGGGGGACTTTGAAATATTTCGAGCTCGGCCGGCCGGAGCGACCGGAACGGAGCGTCTGGACGCTCTGGCACCGAGAATCGAGACTCAATCGAACGGATACATCGACGGCGCGTTCGCAACGAGTCGAAGAAGCGACGGGCCGGAGGACCTGCAGAAATTCGAAAATCGAGCATCCGGAGCGACTCGACCGGCCGCCCGGGGACTTTGAAAAATTTCGAGCTCGGCCGGCCGGAGCGACTCGACCGGCCGCCGGGGGACTTTGAAATATTTCGAGCTCGGCCGGCCGGAGCGACCGGAACGGAGCGTCTGGACGCTCTGGCACCGAGAATCGAGACTCAATCGAACGGATACATCGACGGCGCGTTCGCAACGAGTCGAAGAAGCGACGGGCCGGAGGACCTGCAGAAATTCGAAAATCGAGCATCCGGAGCGACTCGACCGGCCGCCCGGGGACTTTGAAAAATTTCGAGCTCGGCCGGCCGGAGCGACTCGACCGGCCGCCGGGGGACTTTGAAATATTTCGAGCTCGGCCGGCCGGAGCGACCGGAACGGAGCGTCTGGACGCTCTGGCACCGAGAATCGAGACTCAATCGAACGGATACATCGACGGCGCGTTCGCAACGAGTCGAAGAAGCGACGGGCCGGAGGACCTGCAGAAATTCGAAAATCGAGCATCCGGAGCGACTCGACCGGCCGCCCGGGGACTTTGAAAAATTTCGAGCTCGGCCGGCCGGAGCGACTCGACCGGCCGCCGGGGGACTTTGAAATATTTCGAGCTCGGCCGGCCGGAGCGACCGGAACGGAGCGTCTGGACGCTCTGGCACCGAGAATCGAGACTCAATCGAACGGATACATCGACGGCGCGTTCGCAACGAGTCGAAGAAGCGACGGGCCGGAGGACCTGCAGAAATTCGAAAATCGAGCATCCGGAGCGACTCGACCGGCCGCCCGGGGACTTTGAAAAATTTCGAGCTCGGCCGGCCGGAGCGACTCGACCGGCCGCCGGGGGACTTTGAAATATTTCGAGCTCGGCCGGCCGGAGCGACCGGAACGGAGCGTCTGGACGCTCTGGCACCGAGAATCGAGACTCAATCGAACGGATACATCGACGGCGCGTTCGCAACGAGTCGAAGAAGCGACGGGCCGGAGGACCTGCAGAAATTCGAAAATCGAGCATCCGGAGCGACTCGACCGGCCGCCCGGGGACTTTGAAAAATTTCGAGCTCGGCCGGCCGGAGCGACTCGACCGGCCGCCGGGGGACTTTGAAATATTTCGAGCTCGGCCGGCCGGAGCGACCGGAACGGAGCGTCTGGACGCTCTGGCACCGAGAATCGAGACTCAATCGAACGGATACATCGACGGCGCGTTCGCAACGAGTCGAAGAAGCGACGGGCCGGAGGACCTGCAGAAATTCGAAAATCGAGCATCCGGAGCGACTCGACCGGCCGCCCGGGGACTTTGAAAAATTTCGAGCTCGGCCGGCCGGAGCGACTCGACCGGCCGCCGGGGGACTTTGAAATATTTCGAGCTCGGCCGGCCGGAGCGACCGGAACGGAGCGTCTGGACGCTCTGGCACCGAGAATCGAGACTCAATCGAACGGATACATCGACGGCGCGTTCGCAACGAGTCGAAGAAGCGACGGGCCGGAGGACCTGCAGAAATTCGAAAATCGAGCATCCGGAGCGACTCGACCGGCCGCCCGGGGACTTTGAAAAATTTCGAGCTCGGCCGGCCGGAGCGACTCGACCGGCCGCCGGGGGACTTTGAAATATTTCGAGCTCGGCCGGCCGGAGCGACCGGAACGGAGCGTCTGGACGCTCTGGCACCGAGAATCGAGACTCAATCGAACGGATACATCGACGGCGCGTTCGCAACGAGTCGAAGAAGCGACGGGCCGGAGGACCTGCAGAAATTCGAAAATCGAGCATCCGGAGCGACTCGACCGGCCGCCCGGGGACTTTGAAAAATTTCGAGCTCGGCCGGCCGGAGCGACTCGACCGGCCGCCGGGGGACTTTGAAATATTTCGAGCTCGGCCGGCCGGAGCGACCGGAACGGAGCGTCTGGACGCTCTGGCACCGAGAATCGAGACTCAATCGAACGGATACATCGACGGCGCGTTCGCAACGAGTCGAAGAAGCGACGGGCCGGAGGACCTGCAGAAATTCGAAAATCGAGCATCCGGAGCGACTCGACCGGCCGCCCGGGGACTTTGAAAAATTTCGAGCTCGGCCGGCCGGAGCGACTCGACCGGCCGCCGGGGGACTTTGAAATATTTCGAGCTCGGCCGGCCGGAGCGACCGGAACGGAGCGTCTGGACGCTCTGGCACCGAGAATCGAGACTCAATCGAACGGATACATCGACGGCGCGTTCGCAACGAGTCGAAGAAGCGACGGGCCGGAGGACCTGCAGAAATTCGAAAATCGAGCATCCGGAGCGACTCGACCGGCCGCCCGGGGACTTTGAAAAATTTCGAGCTCGGCCGGCCGGAGCGACTCGACCGGCCGCCGGGGGACTTTGAAATATTTCGAGCTCGGCCGGCCGGAGCGACCGGAACGGAGCGTCTGGACGCTCTGGCACCGAGAATCGAGACTCAATCGAACGGATACATCGACGGCGCGTTCGCAACGAGTCGAAGAAGCGACGGGCCGGAGGACCTGCAGAAATTCGAAAATCGAGCATCCGGAGCGACTCGACCGGCCGCCCGGGGACTTTGAAAAATTTCGAGCTCGGCCGGCCGGAGCGACTCGACCGGCCGCCGGGGGACTTTGAAATATTTCGAGCTCGGCCGGCCGGAGCGACCGGAACGGAGCGTCTGGACGCTCTGGCACCGAGAATCGAGACTCAATCGAACGGATACATCGACGGCGCGTTCGCAACGAGTCGAAGAAGCGACGGGCCGGAGGACCTGCAGAAATTCGAAAATCGAGCATCCGGAGCGACTCGACCGGCCGCCCGGGGACTTTGAAAAATTTCGAGCTCGGCCGGCCGGAGCGACTCGACCGGCCGCCGGGGGACTTTGAAATATTTCGAGCTCGGCCGGCCGGAGCGACCGGAACGGAGCGTCTGGACGCTCTGGCACCGAGAATCGAGACTCAATCGAACGGATACATCGACGGCGCGTTCGCAACGAGTCGAAGAAGCGACGGGCCGGAGGACCTGCAGAAATTCGAAAATCGAGCATCCGGAGCGACTCGACCGGCCGCCCGGGGACTTTGAAAAATTTCGAGCTCGGCCGGCCGGAGCGACTCGACCGGCCGCCGGGGGACTTTGAAATATTTCGAGCTCGGCCGGCCGGAGCGACCGGAACGGAGCGTCTGGACGCTCTGGCACCGAGAATCGAGACTCAATCGAACGGATACATCGACGGCGCGTTCGCAACGAGTCGAAGAAGCGACGGGCCGGAGGACCTGCAGAAATTCGAAAATCGAGCATCCGGAGCGACTCGACCGGCCGCCCGGGGACTTTGAAAAATTTCGAGCTCGGCCGGCCGGAGCGACTCGACCGGCCGCCGGTGGACTTTGAAATATTTCGAGCTCGGCCGGCCGGAGCGACCGGAACGGAGCGTCTGGACGCTCTGGCACCGAGAATCGAGACTCAATCGAACGGATACATCGACGGCGCGTTCGCAACGAGTCGAAGAAGCGACGGGCCGGAGGACCTGCAGAAATTCGAAAATCGAGCATCCGGAGCGACTCGACCGGCCGCCCGGGGACTTTGAAAAATTTCGAGCTCGGCCGGCCGGAGCGACTCGACCGGCCGCCGGGGGACTTTGAAATATTTCGAGCTCGGCCGGCCGGAGCGACCGGAACGGAGCGTCTGGACGCTCTGGCACCGAGAATCGAGACTCAATCGAACGGATACATCGACGGCGCGTTCGCAACGAGTCGAAGAAGCGACGGGCCGGAGGACCTGCAGAAATTCGAAAATCGAGCATCCGGAGCGACTCGACCGGCCGCCCGGGGACTTTGAAAAATTTCGAGCTCGGCCGGCCGGAGCGACTCGACCGGCCGCCGGGGGACTTTGAAATATTTCGAGCTCGGCCGGCCGGAGCGACCGGAACGGAGCGTCTGGACGCTCTGGCACCGAGAATCGAGACTCAATCGAACGGATACATCGACGGCGCGTTCGCAACGAGTCGAAGAAGCGACGGGCCGGAGGACCTGCAGAAATTCGAAAATCGAGCATCCGGAGCGACTCGACCGGCCGCCCGGGGACTTTGAAAAATTTCGAGCTCGGCCGGCCGGAGCGACTCGACCGGCCGCCGGGGGACTTTGAAATATTTCGAGCTCGGCCGGCCGGAGCGACCGGAACGGAGCGTCTGGACGCTCTGGCACCGAGAATCGAGACTCAATCGAACGGATACATCGACGGCGCGTTCGCAACGAGTCGAAGAAGCGACGGGCCGGAGGACCTGCAGAAATTCGAAAATCGAGCATCCGGAGCGACTCGACCGGCCGCCCGGGGACTTTGAAAAATTTCGAGCTCGGCCGGCCGGAGCGACTCGACCGGCCGCCGGGGGACTTTGAAATATTTCGAGCTCGGCCGGCCGGAGCGACCGGAACGGAGCGTCTGGACGCTCTGGCACCGAGAATCGAGACTCAATCGAACGGATACATCGACGGCGCGTTCGCAACGAGTCGAAGAAGCGACGGGCCGGAGGACCTGCAGAAATTCGAAAATCGAGCATCCGGAGCGACTCGACCGGCCGCCCGGGGACTTTGAAAAATTTCGAGCTCGGCCGGCCGGAGCGACTCGACCGGCCGCCGGGGGACTTTGAAATATTTCGAGCTCGGCCGGCCGGAGCGACCGGAACGGAGCGTCTGGACGCTCTGGCACCGAGAATCGAGACTCAATCGAACGGATACATCGACGGCGCGTTCGCAACGAGTCGAAGAAGCGACGGGCCGGAGGACCTGCAGAAATTCGAAAATCGAGCATCCGGAGCGACTCGACCGGCCGCCCGGGGACTTTGAAAAATTTCGAGCTCGGCCGGCCGGAGCGACTCGACCGGCCGCCGGGGGACTTTGAAATATTTCGAGCTCGGCCGGCCGGAGCGACCGGAACGGAGCGTCTGGACGCTCTGGCACCGAGAATCGAGACTCAATCGAACGGATACATCGACGGCGCGTTCGCAACGAGTCGAAGAAGCGACGGGCCGGAGGACCTGCAGAAATTCGAAAATCGAGCATCCGGAGCGACTCGACCGGCCGCCCGGGGACTTTGAAAAATTTCGAGCTCGGCCGGCCGGAGCGACTCGACCGGCCGCCGGGGGACTTTGAAATATTTCGAGCTCGGCCGGCCGGAGCGACCGGAACGGAGCGTCTGGACGCTCTGGCACCGAGAATCGAGACTCAATCGAACGGATACATCGACGGCGCGTTCGCAACGAGTCGAAGAAGCGACGGGCCGGAGGACCTGCAGAAATTCGAAAATCGAGCATCCGGAGCGACTCGACCGGCCGCCCGGGGACTTTGAAAAATTTCGAGCTCGGCCGGCCGGAGCGACTCGACCGGCCGCCGGGGGACTTTGAAATATTTCGAGCTCGGCCGGCCGGAGCGACCGGAACGGAGCGTCTGGACGCTCTGGCACCGAGAATCGAGACTCAATCGAACGGATACATCGACGGCGCGTTCGCAACGAGTCGAAGAAGCGACGGGCCGGAGGACCTGCAGAAATTCGAAAATCGAGCATCCGGAGCGACTCGACCGGCCGCCCGGGGACTTTGAAAAATTTCGAGCTCGGCCGGCCGGAGCGACTCGACCGGCCGCCGGGGGACTTTGAAATATTTCGAGCTCGGCCGGCCGGAGCGACCGGAACGGAGCGTCTGGACGCTCTGGCACCGAGAATCGAGACTCAATCGAACGGATACATCGACGGCGCGTTCGCAACGAGTCGAAGAAGCGACGGGCCGGAGGACCTGCAGAAATTCGAAAATCGAGCATCCGGAGCGACTCGACCGGCCGCCCGGGGACTTTGAAAAATTTCGAGCTCGGCCGGCCGGAGCGACTCGACCGGCCGCCGGGGGACTTTGAAATATTTCGAGCTCGGCCGGCCGGAGCGACCGGAACGGAGCGTCTGGACGCTCTGGCACCGAGAATCGAGACTCAATCGAACGGATACATCGACGGCGCGTTCGCAACGAGTCGAAGAAGCGACGGGCCGGAGGACCTGCAGAAATTCGAAAATCGAGCATCCGGAGCGACTCGACCGGCCGCCCGGGGACTTTGAAAAATTTCGAGCTCGGCCGGCCGGAGCGACTCGACCGGCCGCCGGGGGACTTTGAAATATTTCGAGCTCGGCCGGCCGGAGCGACCGGAACGGAGCGTCTGGACGCTCTGGCACCGAGAATCGAGACTCAATCGAACGGATACATCGACGGCGCGTTCGCAACGAGTCGAAGAAGCGACGGGCCGGAGGACCTGCAGAAATTCGAAAATCGAGCATCCGGAGCGACTCGACCGGCCGCCCGGGGACTTTGAAAAATTTCGAGCTCGGCCGGCCGGAGCGACTCGACCGGCCGCCGGGGGACTTTGAAATATTTCGAGCTCGGCCGGCCGGAGCGACCGGAACGGAGCGTCTGGACGCTCTGGCACCGAGAATCGAGACTCAATCGAACGGATACATCGACGGCGCGTTCGCAACGAGTCGAAGAAGCGACGGGCCGGAGGACCTGCAGAAATTCGAAAATCGAGCATCCGGAGCGACTCGACCGGCCGCCCGGGGACTTTGAAAAATTTCGAGCTCGGCCGGCCGGAGCGACTCGACCGGCCGCCGGGGGACTTTGAAATATTTCGAGCTCGGCCGGCCGGAGCGACCGGAACGGAGCGTCTGGACGCTCTGGCACCGAGAATCGAGACTCAATCGAACGGATACATCGACGGCGCGTTCGCAACGAGTCGAAGAAGCGACGGGCCGGAGGACCTGCAGAAATTCGAAAATCGAGCATCCGGAGCGACTCGACCGGCCGCCCGGGGACTTTGAAAAATTTCGAGCTCGGCCGGCCGGAGCGACTCGACCGGCCGCCGGGGGACTTTGAAATATTTCGAGCTCGGCCGGCCGGAGCGACCGGAACGGAGCGTCTGGACGCTCTGGCACCGAGAATCGAGACTCAATCGAACGGATACATCGACGGCGCGTTCGCAACGAGTCGAAGAAGCGACGGGCCGGAGGACCTGCAGAAATTCGAAAATCGAGCATCCGGAGCGACTCGACCGGCCGCCCGGGGACTTTGAAAAATTTCGAGCTCGGCCGGCCGGAGCGACTCGACCGGCCGCCGGGGGACTTTGAAATATTTCGAGCTCGGCCGGCCGGAGCGACCGGAACGGAGCGTCTGGACGCTCTGGCACCGAGAATCGAGACTCAATCGAACGGATACATCGACGGCGCGTTCGCAACGAGTCGAAGAAGCGACGGGCCGGAGGACCTGCAGAAATTCGAAAATCGAGCATCCGGAGCGACTCGACCGGCCGCCCGGGGACTTTGAAAAATTTCGAGCTCGGCCGGCCGGAGCGACTCGACCGGCCGCCGGGGGACTTTGAAATATTTCGAGCTCGGCCGGCCGGAGCGACCGGAACGGAGCGTCTGGACGCTCTGGCACCGAGAATCGAGACTCAATCGAACGGATACATCGACGGCGCGTTCGCAACGAGTCGAAGAAGCGACGGGCCGGAGGACCTGCAGAAATTCGAAAATCGAGCATCCGGAGCGACTCGACCGGCCGCCCGGGGACTTTGAAAAATTTCGAGCTCGGCCGGCCGGAGCGACTCGACCGGCCGCCGGGGGACTTTGAAATATTTCGAGCTCGGCCGGCCGGAGCGACCGGAACGGAGCGTCTGGACGCTCTGGCACCGAGAATCGAGACTCAATCGAACGGATACATCGACGGCGCGTTCGCAACGAGTCGAAGAAGCGACGGGCCGGAGGACCTGCAGAAATTCGAAAATCGAGCATCCGGAGCGACTCGACCGGCCGCCCGGGGACTTTGAAAAATTTCGAGCTCGGCCGGCCGGAGCGACTCGACCGGCCGCCGGGGGACTTTGAAATATTTCGAGCTCGGCCGGCCGGAGCGACCGGAACGGAGCGTCTGGACGCTCTGGCACCGAGAATCGAGACTCAATCGAACGGATACATCGACGGCGCGTTCGCAACGAGTCGAAGAAGCGACGGGCCGGAGGACCTGCAGAAATTCGAAAATCGAGCATCCGGAGCGACTCGACCGGCCGCCCGGGGACTTTGAAAAATTTCGAGCTCGGCCGGCCGGAGCGACTCGACCGGCCGCCGGGGGACTTTGAAATATTTCGAGCTCGGCCGGCCGGAGCGACCGGAACGGAGCGTCTGGACGCTCTGGCACCGAGAATCGAGACTCAATCGAACGGATACATCGACGGCGCGTTCGCAACGAGTCGAAGAAGCGACGGGCCGGAGGACCTGCAGAAATTCGAAAATCGAGCATCCGGAGCGACTCGACCGGCCGCCCGGGGACTTTGAAAAATTTCGAGCTCGGCCGGCCGGAGCGACTCGACCGGCCGCCGGGGGACTTTGAAATATTTCGAGCTCGGCCGGCCGGAGCGACCGGAACGGAGCGTCTGGACGCTCTGGCACCGAGAATCGAGACTCAATCGAACGGATACATCGACGGCGCGTTCGCAACGAGTCGAAGAAGCGACGGGCCGGAGGACCTGCAGAAATTCGAAAATCGAGCATCCGGAGCGACTCGACCGGCCGCCCGGGGACTTTGAAAAATTTCGAGCTCGGCCGGCCGGAGCGACTCGACCGGCCGCCGGGGGACTTTGAAATATTTCGAGCTCGGCCGGCCGGAGCGACCGGAACGGAGCGTCTGGACGCTCTGGCACCGAGAATCGAGACTCAATCGAACGGATACATCGACGGCGCGTTCGCAACGAGTCGAAGAAGCGACGGGCCGGAGGACCTGCAGAAATTCGAAAATCGAGCATCCGGAGCGACTCGACCGGCCGCCCGGGGACTTTGAAAAATTTCGAGCTCGGCCGGCCGGAGCGACTCGACCGGCCGCCGGGGGACTTTGAAATATTTCGAGCTCGGCCGGCCGGAGCGACCGGAACGGAGCGTCTGGACGCTCTGGCACCGAGAATCGAGACTCAATCGAACGGATACATCGACGGCGCGTTCGCAACGAGTCGAAGAAGCGACGGGCCGGAGGACCTGCAGAAATTCGAAAATCGAGCATCCGGAGCGACTCGACCGGCCGCCCGGGGACTTTGAAAAATTTCGAGCTCGGCCGGCCGGAGCGACTCGACCGGCCGCCGGGGGACTTTGAAATATTTCGAGCTCGGCCGGCCGGAGCGACCGGAACGGAGCGTCTGGACGCTCTGGCACCGAGAATCGAGACTCAATCGAACGGATACATCGACGGCGCGTTCGCAACGAGTCGAAGAAGCGACGGGCCGGAGGACCTGCAGAAATTCGAAAATCGAGCATCCGGAGCGACTCGACCGGCCGCCCGGGGACTTTGAAAAATTTCGAGCTCGGCCGGCCGGAGCGACTCGACCGGCCGCCGGGGGACTTTGAAATATTTCGAGCTCGGCCGGCCGGAGCGACCGGAACGGAGCGTCTGGACGCTCTGGCACCGAGAATCGAGACTCAATCGAACGGATACATCGACGGCGCGTTCGCAACGAGTCGAAGAAGCGACGGGCCGGAGGACCTGCAGAAATTCGAAAATCGAGCATCCGGAGCGACTCGACCGGCCGCCCGGGGACTTTGAAAAATTTCGAGCTCGGCCGGCCGGAGCGACTCGACCGGCCGCCGGGGGACTTTGAAATATTTCGAGCTCGGCCGGCCGGAGCGACCGGAACGGAGCGTCTGGACGCTCTGGCACCGAGAATCGAGACTCAATCGAACGGATACATCGACGGCGCGTTCGCAACGAGTCGAAGAAGCGACGGGCCGGAGGACCTGCAGAAATTCGAAAATCGAGCATCCGGAGCGACTCGACCGGCCGCCCGGGGACTTTGAAAAATTTCGAGCTCGGCCGGCCGGAGCGACTCGACCGGCCGCCGGGGGACTTTGAAATATTTCGAGCTCGGCCGGCCGGAGCGACCGGAACGGAGCGTCTGGACGCTCTGGCACCGAGAATCGAGACTCAATCGAACGGATACATCGACGGCGCGTTCGCAACGAGTCGAAGAAGCGACGGGCCGGAGGACCTGCAGAAATTCGAAAATCGAGCATCCGGAGCGACTCGACCGGCCGCCCGGGGACTTTGAAAAATTTCGAGCTCGGCCGGCCGGAGCGACTCGACCGGCCGCCGGGGGACTTTGAAATATTTCGAGCTCGGCCGGCCGGAGCGACCGGAACGGAGCGTCTGGACGCTCTGGCACCGAGAATCGAGACTCAATCGAACGGATACATCGACGGCGCGTTCGCAACGAGTCGAAGAAGCGACGGGCCGGAGGACCTGCAGAAATTCGAAAATCGAGCATCCGGAGCGACTCGACCGGCCGCCCGGGGACTTTGAAAAATTTCGAGCTCGGCCGGCCGGAGCGACTCGACCGGCCGCCGGGGGACTTTGAAATATTTCGAGCTCGGCCGGCCGGAGCGACCGGAACGGAGCGTCTGGACGCTCTGGCACCGAGAATCGAGACTCAATCGAACGGATACATCGACGGCGCGTTCGCAACGAGTCGAAGAAGCGACGGGCCGGAGGACCTGCAGAAATTCGAAAATCGAGCATCCGGAGCGACTCGACCGGCCGCCCGGGGACTTTGAAAAATTTCGAGCTCGGCCGGCCGGAGCGACTCGACCGGCCGCCGGGGGACTTTGAAATATTTCGAGCTCGGCCGGCCGGAGCGACCGGAACGGAGCGTCTGGACGCTCTGGCACCGAGAATCGAGACTCAATCGAACGGATACATCGACGGCGCGTTCGCAACGAGTCGAAGAAGCGACGGGCCGGAGGACCTGCAGAAATTCGAAAATCGAGCATCCGGAGCGACTCGACCGGCCGCCCGGGGACTTTGAAAAATTTCGAGCTCGGCCGGCCGGAGCGACTCGACCGGCCGCCCGGCGGACTTTGAAATATTTCGAGCTCGGCCGGCCGGAGCGACCGGAACGGAGCGTCTGGACGCTCTGGCACCGAGAATCGAGACTCAATCGAACGGATACATCGACGGCGCGTTCGCAACGAGTCGAAGAAGCGACGGGCCGGAGGACCTGCAGAAATTCGAAAATCGAGCATCCGGAGCGACTCGACCGGCCGCCCGGGGACTTTGAAAAATTTCGAGCTCGGCCGGCCGGAGCGACTCGACCGGCCGCCGGGGGACTTTGAAATATTTCGAGCTCGGCCGGCCGGAGCGACCGGAACGGAGCGTCTGGACGCTCTGGCACCGAGAATCGAGACTCAATCGAACGGATACATCGACGGCGCGTTCGCAACGAGTCGAAGAAGCGACGGGCCGGAGGACCTGCAGAAATTCGAAAATCGAGCATCCGGAGCGACTCGACCGGCCGCCCGGGGACTTTGAAAAATTTCGAGCTCGGCCGGCCGGAGCGACTCGACCGGCCGCCGGGGGACTTTGAAATATTTCGAGCTCGGCCGGCCGGAGCGACCGGAACGGAGCGTCTGGACGCTCTGGCACCGAGAATCGAGACTCAATCGAACGGATACATCGACGGCGCGTTCGCAACGAGTCGAAGAAGCGACGGGCCGGAGGACCTGCAGAAATTCGAAAATCGAGCATCCGGAGCGACTCGACCGGCCGCCCGGGGACTTTGAAAAATTTCGAGCTCGGCCGGCCGGAGCGACTCGACCGGCCGCCGGGGGACTTTGAAATATTTCGAGCTCGGCCGGCCGGAGCGACCGGAACGGAGCGTCTGGACGCTCTGGCACCGAGAATCGAGACTCAATCGAACGGATACATCGACGGCGCGTTCGCAACGAGTCGAAGAAGCGACGGGCCGGAGGACCTGCAGAAATTCGAAAATCGAGCATCCGGAGCGACTCGACCGGCCGCCCGGGGACTTTGAAAAATTTCGAGCTCGGCCGGCCGGAGCGACTCGACCGGCCGCCGGGGGACTTTGAAATATTTCGAGCTCGGCCGGCCGGAGCGACCGGAACGGAGCGTCTGGACGCTCTGGCACCGAGAATCGAGACTCAATCGAACGGATACATCGACGGCGCGTTCGCAACGAGTCGAAGAAGCGACGGGCCGGAGGACCTGCAGAAATTCGAAAATCGAGCATCCGGAGCGACTCGACCGGCCGCCCGGGGACTTTGAAAAATTTCGAGCTCGGCCGGCCGGAGCGACTCGACCGGCCGCCGGGGGACTTTGAAATATTTCGAGCTCGGCCGGCCGGAGCGACCGGAACGGAGCGTCTGGACGCTCTGGCACCGAGAATCGAGACTCAATCGAACGGATACATCGACGGCGCGTTCGCAACGAGTCGAAGAAGCGACGGGCCGGAGGACCTGCAGAAATTCGAAAATCGAGCATCCGGAGCGACTCGACCGGCCGCCCGGGGACTTTGAAAAATTTCGAGCTCGGCCGGCCGGAGCGACTCGACCGGCCGCCGGGGGACTTTGAAATATTTCGAGCTCGGCCGGCCGGAGCGACCGGAACGGAGCGTCTGGACGCTCTGGCACCGAGAATCGAGACTCAATCGAACGGATACATCGACGGCGCGTTCGCAACGAGTCGAAGAAGCGACGGGCCGGAGGACCTGCAGAAATTCGAAAATCGAGCATCCGGAGCGACTCGACCGGCCGCCCGGGGACTTTGAAAAATTTCGAGCTCGGCCGGCCGGAGCGACTCGACCGGCCGCCGGGGGACTTTGAAATATTTCGAGCTCGGCCGGCCGGAGCGACCGGAACGGAGCGTCTGGACGCTCTGGCACCGAGAATCGAGACTCAATCGAACGGATACATCGACGGCGCGTTCGCAACGAGTCGAAGAAGCGACGGGCCGGAGGACCTGCAGAAATTCGAAAATCGAGCATCCGGAGCGACTCGACCGGCCGCCCGGGGACTTTGAAAAATTTCGAGCTCGGCCGGCCGGAGCGACTCGACCGGCCGCCGGGGGACTTTGAAATATTTCGAGCTCGGCCGGCCGGAGCGACCGGAACGGAGCGTCTGGACGCTCTGGCACCGAGAATCGAGACTCAATCGAACGGATACATCGACGGCGCGTTCGCAACGAGTCGAAGAAGCGACGGGCCGGAGGACCTGCAGAAATTCGAAAATCGAGCATCCGGAGCGACTCGACCGGCCGCCCGGGGACTTTGAAAAATTTCGAGCTCGGCCGGCCGGAGCGACTCGACCGGCCGCCGGGGGACTTTGAAATATTTCGAGCTCGGCCGGCCGGAGCGACCGGAACGGAGCGTCTGGACGCTCTGGCACCGAGAATCGAGACTCAATCGAACGGATACATCGACGGCGCGTTCGCAACGAGTCGAAGAAGCGACGGGCCGGAGGACCTGCAGAAATTCGAAAATCGAGCATCCGGAGCGACTCGACCGGCCGCCCGGGGACTTTGAAAAATTTCGAGCTCGGCCGGCCGGAGCGACTCGACCGGCCGCCGGGGGACTTTGAAATATTTCGAGCTCGGCCGGCCGGAGCGACCGGAACGGAGCGTCTGGACGCTCTGGCACCGAGAATCGAGACTCAATCGAACGGATACATCGACGGCGCGTTCGCAACGAGTCGAAGAAGCGACGGGCCGGAGGACCTGCAGAAATTCGAAAATCGAGCATCCGGAGCGACTCGACCGGCCGCCCGGGGACTTTGAAAAATTTCGAGCTCGGCCGGCCGGAGCGACTCGACCGGCCGCCGGGGGACTTTGAAATATTTCGAGCTCGGCCGGCCGGAGCGACCGGAACGGAGCGTCTGGACGCTCTGGCACCGAGAATCGAGACTCAATCGAACGGATACATCGACGGCGCGTTCGCAACGAGTCGAAGAAGCGACGGGCCGGAGGACCTGCAGAAATTCGAAAATCGAGCATCCGGAGCGACTCGACCGGCCGCCCGGGGACTTTGAAAAATTTCGAGCTCGGCCGGCCGGAGCGACTCGACCGGCCGCCGGGGGACTTTGAAATATTTCGAGCTCGGCCGGCCGGAGCGACCGGAACGGAGCGTCTGGACGCTCTGGCACCGAGAATCGAGACTCAATCGAACGGATACATCGACGGCGCGTTCGCAACGAGTCGAAGAAGCGACGGGCCGGAGGACCTGCAGAAATTCGAAAATCGAGCATCCGGAGCGACTCGACCGGCCGCCCGGGGACTTTGAAAAATTTCGAGCTCGGCCGGCCGGAGCGACTCGACCGGCCGCCGGGGGACTTTGAAATATTTCGAGCTCGGCCGGCCGGAGCGACCGGAACGGAGCGTCTGGACGCTCTGGCACCGAGAATCGAGACTCAATCGAACGGATACATCGACGGCGCGTTCGCAACGAGTCGAAGAAGCGACGGGCCGGAGGACCTGCAGAAATTCGAAAATCGAGCATCCGGAGCGACTCGACCGGCCGCCCGGGGACTTTGAAAAATTTCGAGCTCGGCCGGCCGGAGCGACTCGACCGGCCGCCGGGGGACTTTGAAATATTTCGAGCTCGGCCGGCCGGAGCGACCGGAACGGAGCGTCTGGACGCTCTGGCACCGAGAATCGAGACTCAATCGAACGGATACATCGACGGCGCGTTCGCAACGAGTCGAAGAAGCGACGGGCCGGAGGACCTGCAGAAATTCGAAAATCGAGCATCCGGAGCGACTCGACCGGCCGCCCGGGGACTTTGAAAAATTTCGAGCTCGGCCGGCCGGAGCGACTCGACCGGCCGCCGGGGGACTTTGAAATATTTCGAGCTCGGCCGGCCGGAGCGACCGGAACGGAGCGTCTGGACGCTCTGGCACCGAGAATCGAGACTCAATCGAACGGATACATCGACGGCGCGTTCGCAACGAGTCGAAGAAGCGACGGGCCGGAGGACCTGCAGAAATTCGAAAATCGAGCATCCGGAGCGACTCGACCGGCCGCCCGGGGACTTTGAAAAATTTCGAGCTCGGCCGGCCGGAGCGACTCGACCGGCCGCCGGGGGACTTTGAAATATTTCGAGCTCGGCCGGCCGGAGCGACCGGAACGGAGCGTCTGGACGCTCTGGCACCGAGAATCGAGACTCAATCGAACGGATACATCGACGGCGCGTTCGCAACGAGTCGAAGAAGCGACGGGCCGGAGGACCTGCAGAAATTCGAAAATCGAGCATCCGGAGCGACTCGACCGGCCGCCCGGGGACTTTGAAAAATTTCGAGCTCGGCCGGCCGGAGCGACTCGACCGGCCGCCGGGGGACTTTGAAATATTTCGAGCTCGGCCGGCCGGAGCGACCGGAACGGAGCGTCTGGACGCTCTGGCACCGAGAATCGAGACTCAATCGAACGGATACATCGACGGCGCGTTCGCAACGAGTCGAAGAAGCGACGGGCCGGAGGACCTGCAGAAATTCGAAAATCGAGCATCCGGAGCGACTCGACCGGCCGCCCGGGGACTTTGAAAAATTTCGAGCTCGGCCGGCCGGAGCGACTCGACCGGCCGCCGGGGGACTTTGAAATATTTCGAGCTCGGCCGGCCGGAGCGACCGGAACGGAGCGTCTGGACGCTCTGGCACCGAGAATCGAGACTCAATCGAACGGATACATCGACGGCGCGTTCGCAACGAGTCGAAGAAGCGACGGGCCGGAGGACCTGCAGAAATTCGAAAATCGAGCATCCGGAGCGACTCGACCGGCCGCCCGGGGACTTTGAAAAATTTCGAGCTCGGCCGGCCGGAGCGACTCGACCGGCCGCCGGGGGACTTTGAAATATTTCGAGCTCGGCCGGCCGGAGCGACCGGAACGGAGCGTCTGGACGCTCTGGCACCGAGAATCGAGACTCAATCGAACGGATACATCGACGGCGCGTTCGCAACGAGTCGAAGAAGCGACGGGCCGGAGGACCTGCAGAAATTCGAAAATCGAGCATCCGGAGCGACTCGACCGGCCGCCCGGGGACTTTGAAAAATTTCGAGCTCGGCCGGCCGGAGCGACTCGACCGGCCGCCGGGGGACTTTGAAATATTTCGAGCTCGGCCGGCCGGAGCGACCGGAACGGAGCGTCTGGACGCTCTGGCACCGAGAATCGAGACTCAATCGAACGGATACATCGACGGCGCGTTCGCAACGAGTCGAAGAAGCGACGGGCCGGAGGACCTGCAGAAATTCGAAAATCGAGCATCCGGAGCGACTCGACCGGCCGCCCGGGGACTTTGAAAAATTTCGAGCTCGGCCGGCCGGAGCGACTCGACCGGCCGCCGGGGGACTTTGAAATATTTCGAGCTCGGCCGGCCGGAGCGACCGGAACGGAGCGTCTGGACGCTCTGGCACCGAGAATCGAGACTCAATCGAACGGATACATCGACGGCGCGTTCGCAACGAGTCGAAGAAGCGACGGGCCGGAGGACCTGCAGAAATTCGAAAATCGAGCATCCGGAGCGACTCGACCGGCCGCCCGGGGACTTTGAAAAATTTCGAGCTCGGCCGGCCGGAGCGACTCGACCGGCCGCCGGGGGACTTTGAAATATTTCGAGCTCGGCCGGCCGGAGCGACCGGAACGGAGCGTCTGGACGCTCTGGCACCGAGAATCGAGACTCAATCGAACGGATACATCGACGGCGCGTTCGCAACGAGTCGAAGAAGCGACGGGCCGGAGGACCTGCAGAAATTCGAAAATCGAGCATCCGGAGCGACTCGACCGGCCGCCCGGGGACTTTGAAAAATTTCGAGCTCGGCCGGCCGGAGCGACTCGACCGGCCGCCGGGGGACTTTGAAATATTTCGAGCTCGGCCGGCCGGAGCGACCGGAACGGAGCGTCTGGACGCTCTGGCACCGAGAATCGAGACTCAATCGAACGGATACATCGACGGCGCGTTCGCAACGAGTCGAAGAAGCGACGGGCCGGAGGACCTGCAGAAATTCGAAAATCGAGCATCCGGAGCGACTCGACCGGCCGCCCGGGGACTTTGAAAAATTTCGAGCTCGGCCGGCCGGAGCGACTCGACCGGCCGCCGGGGGACTTTGAAATATTTCGAGCTCGGCCGGCCGGAGCGACCGGAACGGAGCGTCTGGACGCTCTGGCACCGAGAATCGAGACTCAATCGAACGGATACATCGACGGCGCGTTCGCAACGAGTCGAAGAAGCGACGGGCCGGAGGACCTGCAGAAATTCGAAAATCGAGCATCCGGAGCGACTCGACCGGCCGCCCGGGGACTTTGAAAAATTTCGAGCTCGGCCGGCCGGAGCGACTCGACCGGCCGCCGGGGGACTTTGAAATATTTCGAGCTCGGCCGGCCGGAGCGACCGGAACGGAGCGTCTGGACGCTCTGGCACCGAGAATCGAGACTCAATCGAACGGATACATCGACGGCGCGTTCGCAACGAGTCGAAGAAGCGACGGGCCGGAGGACCTGCAGAAATTCGAAAATCGAGCATCCGGAGCGACTCGACCGGCCGCCCGGGGACTTTGAAAAATTTCGAGCTCGGCCGGCCGGAGCGACTCGACCGGCCGCCGGGGGACTTTGAAATATTTCGAGCTCGGCCGGCCGGAGCGACCGGAACGGAGCGTCTGGACGCTCTGGCACCGAGAATCGAGACTCAATCGAACGGATACATCGACGGCGCGTTCGCAACGAGTCGAAGAAGCGACGGGCCGGAGGACCTGCAGAAATTCGAAAATCGAGCATCCGGAGCGACTCGACCGGCCGCCCGGGGACTTTGAAAAATTTCGAGCTCGGCCGGCCGGAGCGACTCGACCGGCCGCCGGGGGACTTTGAAATATTTCGAGCTCGGCCGGCCGGAGCGACCGGAACGGAGCGTCTGGACGCTCTGGCACCGAGAATCGAGACTCAATCGAACGGATACATCGACGGCGCGTTCGCAACGAGTCGAAGAAGCGACGGGCCGGAGGACCTGCAGAAATTCGAAAATCGAGCATCCGGAGCGACTCGACCGGCCGCCCGGGGACTTTGAAAAATTTCGAGCTCGGCCGGCCGGAGCGACTCGACCGGCCGCCGGGGGACTTTGAAATATTTCGAGCTCGGCCGGCCGGAGCGACCGGAACGGAGCGTCTGGACGCTCTGGCACCGAGAATCGAGACTCAATCGAACGGATACATCGACGGCGCGTTCGCAACGAGTCGAAGAAGCGACGGGCCGGAGGACCTGCAGAAATTCGAAAATCGAGCATCCGGAGCGACTCGACCGGCCGCCCGGGGACTTTGAAAAATTTCGAGCTCGGCCGGCCGGAGCGACTCGACCGGCCGCCGGGGGACTTTGAAATATTTCGAGCTCGGCCGGCCGGAGCGACCGGAACGGAGCGTCTGGACGCTCTGGCACCGAGAATCGAGACTCAATCGAACGGATACATCGACGGCGCGTTCGCAACGAGTCGAAGAAGCGACGGGCCGGAGGACCTGCAGAAATTCGAAAATCGAGCATCCGGAGCGACTCGACCGGCCGCCCGGGGACTTTGAAAAATTTCGAGCTCGGCCGGCCGGAGCGACTCGACCGGCCGCCGGGGGACTTTGAAATATTTCGAGCTCGGCCGGCCGGAGCGACCGGAACGGAGCGTCTGGACGCTCTGGCACCGAGAATCGAGACTCAATCGAACGGATACATCGACGGCGCGTTCGCAACGAGTCGAAGAAGCGACGGGCCGGAGGACCTGCAGAAATTCGAAAATCGAGCATCCGGAGCGACTCGACCGGCCGCCCGGGGACTTTGAAAAATTTCGAGCTCGGCCGGCCGGAGCGACTCGACCGGCCGCCGGGGGACTTTGAAATATTTCGAGCTCGGCCGGCCGGAGCGACCGGAACGGAGCGTCTGGACGCTCTGGCACCGAGAATCGAGACTCAATCGAACGGATACATCGACGGCGCGTTCGCAACGAGTCGAAGAAGCGACGGGCCGGAGGACCTGCAGAAATTCGAAAATCGAGCATCCGGAGCGACTCGACCGGCCGCCCGGGGACTTTGAAAAATTTCGAGCTCGGCCGGCCGGAGCGACTCGACCGGCCGCCGGGGGACTTTGAAATATTTCGAGCTCGGCCGGCCGGAGCGACCGGAACGGAGCGTCTGGACGCTCTGGCACCGAGAATCGAGACTCAATCGAACGGATACATCGACGGCGCGTTCGCAACGAGTCGAAGAAGCGACGGGCCGGAGGACCTGCAGAAATTCGAAAATCGAGCATCCGGAGCGACTCGACCGGCCGCCCGGGGACTTTGAAAAATTTCGAGCTCGGCCGGCCGGAGCGACTCGACCGGCCGCCGGGGGACTTTGAAATATTTCGAGCTCGGCCGGCCGGAGCGACCGGAACGGAGCGTCTGGACGCTCTGGCACCGAGAATCGAGACTCAATCGAACGGATACATCGACGGCGCGTTCGCAACGAGTCGAAGAAGCGACGGGCCGGAGGACCTGCAGAAATTCGAAAATCGAGCATCCGGAGCGACTCGACCGGCCGCCCGGGGACTTTGAAAAATTTCGAGCTCGGCCGGCCGGAGCGACTCGACCGGCCGCCGGGGGACTTTGAAATATTTCGAGCTCGGCCGGCCGGAGCGACCGGAACGGAGCGTCTGGACGCTCTGGCACCGAGAATCGAGACTCAATCGAACGGATACATCGACGGCGCGTTCGCAACGAGTCGAAGAAGCGACGGGCCGGAGGACCTGCAGAAATTCGAAAATCGAGCATCCGGAGCGACTCGACCGGCCGCCCGGGGACTTTGAAAAATTTCGAGCTCGGCCGGCCGGAGCGACTCGACCGGCCGCCGGGGGACTTTGAAATATTTCGAGCTCGGCCGGCCGGAGCGACCGGAACGGAGCGTCTGGACGCTCTGGCACCGAGAATCGAGACTCAATCGAACGGATACATCGACGGCGCGTTCGCAACGAGTCGAAGAAGCGACGGGCCGGAGGACCTGCAGAAATTCGAAAATCGAGCATCCGGAGCGACTCGACCGGCCGCCCGGGGACTTTGAAAAATTTCGAGCTCGGCCGGCCGGAGCGACTCGACCGGCCGCCGGGGGACTTTGAAATATTTCGAGCTCGGCCGGCCGGAGCGACCGGAACGGAGCGTCTGGACGCTCTGGCACCGAGAATCGAGACTCAATCGAACGGATACATCGACGGCGCGTTCGCAACGAGTCGAAGAAGCGACGGGCCGGAGGACCTGCAGAAATTCGAAAATCGAGCATCCGGAGCGACTCGACCGGCCGCCCGGGGACTTTGAAAAATTTCGAGCTCGGCCGGCCGGAGCGACTCGACCGGCCGCCGGGGGACTTTGAAATATTTCGAGCTCGGCCGGCCGGAGCGACCGGAACGGAGCGTCTGGACGCTCTGGCACCGAGAATCGAGACTCAATCGAACGGATACATCGACGGCGCGTTCGCAACGAGTCGAAGAAGCGACGGGCCGGAGGACCTGCAGAAATTCGAAAATCGAGCATCCGGAGCGACTCGACCGGCCGCCCGGGGACTTTGAAAAATTTCGAGCTCGGCCGGCCGGAGCGACTCGACCGGCCGCCGGGGGACTTTGAAATATTTCGAGCTCGGCCGGCCGGAGCGACCGGAACGGAGCGTCTGGACGCTCTGGCACCGAGAATCGAGACTCAATCGAACGGATACATCGACGGCGCGTTCGCAACGAGTCGAAGAAGCGACGGGCCGGAGGACCTGCAGAAATTCGAAAATCGAGCATCCGGAGCGCTCGACCGGCCGCCCGGGGACTTTGAAAAATTTCGAGCTCGGCCGGCCGGAGCGACTCGACCGGCCGCCGGGGGACTTTGAAATATTTCGAGCTCGGCCGGCCGGAGCGACCGGAACGGAGCGTCTGGACGCTCTGGCACCGAGAATCGAGACTCAATCGAACGGATACATCGACGGCGCGTTCGCAACGAGTCGAAGAAGCGACGGGCCGGAGGACCTGCAGAAATTCGAAAATCGAGCATCCGGAGCGACTCGACCGGCCGCCCGGGGACTTTGAAAAATTTCGAGCTCGGCCGGCCGGAGCGACTCGACCGGCCGCCGGGGGACTTTGAAATATTTCGAGCTCGGCCGGCCGGAGCGACCGGAACGGAGCGTCTGGACGCTCTGGCACCGAGAATCGAGACTCAATCGAACGGATACATCGACGGCGCGTTCGCAACGAGTCGAAGAAGCGACGGGCCGGAGGACCTGCAGAAATTCGAAAATCGAGCATCCGGAGCGACTCGACCGGCCGCCCGGGGACTTTGAAAAATTTCGAGCTCGGCCGGCCGGAGCGACTCGACCGGCCGCCGGGGGACTTTGAAATATTTCGAGCTCGGCCGGCCGGAGCGACCGGAACGGAGCGTCTGGACGCTCTGGCACCGAGAATCGAGACTCAATCGAACGGATACATCGACGGCGCGTTCGCAACGAGTCGAAGAAGCGACGGGCCGGAGGACCTGCAGAAATTCGAAAATCGAGCATCCGGAGCGACTCGACCGGCCGCCCGGGGACTTTGAAAAATTTCGAGCTCGGCCGGCCGGAGCGACTCGACCGGCCGCCGGGGGACTTTGAAATATTTCGAGCTCGGCCGGCCGGAGCGACCGGAACGGAGCGTCTGGACGCTCTGGCACCGAGAATCGAGACTCAATCGAACGGATACATCGACGGCGCGTTCGCAACGAGTCGAAGAAGCGACGGGCCGGAGGACCTGCAGAAATTCGAAAATCGAGCATCCGGAGCGACTCGACCGGCCGCCCGGGGACTTTGAAAAATTTCGAGCTCGGCCGGCCGGAGCGACTCGACCGGCCGCCGGGGGACTTTGAAATATTTCGAGCTCGGCGCCGGCCGGAGCGACCGGAACGGAGCGTCTGGACGCTCTGGCACCGAGAATCGAGACTCAATCGAACGGATACATCGACGGCGCGTTCGCAACGAGTCGAAGAAGCGACGGGCCGGAGGACCTGCAGAAATTCGAAAATCGAGCATCCGGAGCGACTCGACCGGCCGCCCGGGGACTTTGAAAAATTTCGAGCTCGGCCGGCCGGAGCGACTCGACCGGCCGCCGGGGGACTTTGAAATATTTCGAGCTCGGCCGGCCGGAGCGACCGGAACGGAGCGTCTGGACGCTCTGGCACCGAGAATCGAGACTCAATCGAACGGATACATCGACGGCGCGTTCGCAACGAGTCGAAGAAGCGACGGGCCGGAGGACCTGCAGAAATTCGAAAATCGAGCATCCGGAGCGACTCGACCGGCCGCCCGGGGACTTTGAAAAATTTCGAGCTCGGCCGGCCGGAGCGACTCGACCGGCCGCCGGGGGACTTTGAAATATTTCGAGCTCGGCCGGCCGGAGCGACCGGAACGGAGCGTCTGGACGCTCTGGCACCGAGAATCGAGACTCAATCGAACGGATACATCGACGGCGCGTTCGCAACGAGTCGAAGAAGCGACGGGCCGGAGGACCTGCAGAAATTCGAAAATCGAGCATCCGGAGCGACTCGACCGGCCGCCCGGGGACTTTGAAAAATTTCGAGCTCGGCCGGCCGGAGCGACTCGACCGGCCGCCGGGGGACTTTGAAATATTTCGAGCTCGGCCGGCCGGAGCGACCGGAACGGAGCGTCTGGACGCTCTGGCACCGAGAATCGAGACTCAATCGAACGGATACATCGACGGCGCGTTCGCAACGAGTCGAAGAAGCGACGGGCCGGAGGACCTGCAGAAATTCGAAAATCGAGCATCCGGAGCGACTCGACCGGCCGCCCGGGGACTTTGAAAAATTTCGAGCTCGGCCGGCCGGAGCGACTCGACCGGCCGCCGGGGGACTTTGAAATATTTCGAGCTCGGCCGGCCGGAGCGACCGGAACGGAGCGTCTGGACGCTCTGGCACCGAGAATCGAGACTCAATCGAACGGATACATCGACGGCGCGTTCGCAACGAGTCGAAGAAGCGACGGGCCGGAGGACCTGCAGAAATTCGAAAATCGAGCATCCGGAGCGACTCGACCGGCCGCCCGGGGACTTTGAAAAATTTCGAGCTCGGCCGGCCGGAGCGACTCGACCGGCCGCCGGGGGACTTTGAAATATTTCGAGCTCGGCCGGCCGGAGCGACCGGAACCGAGCGTCTGGACGCTCTCGCAGCGTGATCCGTGAGTCAATCGAAAACGGAAATTGGTAATGACAATGGAAATTGAAATTTCAGGGTACTGTTTTAAGCATTTATTATAGTAGCGGATATGGAAAATGGAAATTTATATTGATCGTTGTATTTAAAGTTTTGAATTTTCGTCGGAAATGGAAATACGTATTAATATGGATAATAGGATTGGAAGGTGTGCATATAAATTGAAATCATGAATGGAAATGGAAATTGGAAATGAACGTTGATGTTGAAATTAGTGATTCGCTTTGAAAATATTGGTTAATATTGGTAATACATATGGTAATTGATAATAGAAATGGAGTATGAGAATGAGAATTAATATTGATAATAAAATAGGGGATTAAATTATGACATCTAAATTTGGAGTCTTCGGAGCGACTCTACCGAACGCCGTGGGACTTGGAAAAATTTCGGGGTCGAGCGGTCGAAGCGACGCGACCGGCCGCCGTGCACACCGCGGCGGACAGAGAGCCTATCTTGGAGGAGGCCGCGCGTTCGGGCTGTTGGCGCGACCGCTTCGCACCGCTTGCCGCCGTGCGTACGGCCGTGTGTCGCCGGCGCCCCGGCCGGCCCGCCGGTAACTGTAAGGAGAGTACCTCTCTGCACAGCATAACCACGGGTCGGTGTCTCAGACCGAATGGCCCTTATGTGGTAACCGTATAATTTGCATTTACTGCGGATTACGTACCGTATTCACATTTTGTGTCTACTCGTACAAACAGAGCATCAACTCTTTGACCGAGCGAATGAGTGTATTCGAACTGACCGATAGCGTTCCGTCCTCGTGGCGGTCGCACCGGGCCGATGAGAAAGAGGAGTGAAACAAACAAATACAGTTATTTATAATATTGTATGTTTGTATATATGAAATGATGAAGCGTGTCACTTGTTATACCCGGCACTGTGTGCGAGTTACGGGTTCGTGTCACAGAAAATGAAATGAGAAATATATCTGGGGTGAATTT
>JASKOS020000049.1:225000-227500 GCA_030770465.2 Perdita meconis
CCTTTTCTCTTTGTCTCTCATAATAATATATACACATTTTTACGAGGCGCTTGCGTGAGGTGGATAAGAAATAGAAAAATGTATCACCCGCCGCCGATAAAGTAAAATAAACGTGTGGTATAAAATAAATGAAGAGGAAAAAGAGAGGGAAGGGGTAACACATGGCCAGACATCCTGATTGCCTTCGAGAGGCTCTTGAGATTGATAGACGTTTGAAAACGTCTCGTGGTGGAAATCCCCTCCTATAATTAAAGGGGGGGGGATGGAGGACCCGGGTAGTCTAGGATTGGATTGAGAGTCGAATTTGTGCGGGAGCACACTCTCTCGGTCCATCCAGAGAGAACGCCGTGCGGTGTATAAAAGGTTCCTTGACGAGGGGTATCCCCAATAAATGTCGGTACTTGAAACCCAGCGTATCTCTAGACTTTTGAAAGTACTATTCGCCCGGTCGCGTCGGAGATAATACTCTCTCCGACGGGTGTCCAGTTGCCACGTAGTGTCGTTACATTCGCATCGCACGCCGTGCGATGATGATTGTAGCGACGCCCGAACCTCCATCGTATGTGCGCTAGTTGGAGGCGCGGGTCTCGGATTGTTCCGAACTCTCTCTCTCGAAAGAGGAGAGAAAAAAAAGAACTGTGATATTATAATCAATATTTCTATGAAATATTAAATACAACCCTGAACGGTGGATCACTTGGCTCGTGGGTCGATGAAGAACGCAGCTAATTGCGCGTCAACGTGTGAACTGCAGGACACATGAACATCGACATTTCGAACGCACATTGCGGTCCACGGATACAATTCCTGGACCACGCCTGGCTGAGGGTCGTTTTCACGTACATTTAAGACTGCTTGCGTTTGGAGCACTCCGTCAATCCTTTGACCGGCCGGTACTCGGAAACGAGTCATCGTGAGCCGGATTAGGTTTGAAAAAGGGGAAGGCGACAGACGTACGAGCGATTGTTGAACCTTCGTCGGCGTTTGTAGCGGTCGCAACGAAAATAAGCCGATGCGCGTTCGATTACACGTCATACGCGTCGATTGCGCGACGCGCGCGGCAGATGACTGGATAATTATAGAGACGAATCGAACGAAACTCGTCTTTTGAGAGAAAAATCCTCTTGGGCTCTTAGCGTGAGTGTGAAAAGGACACGCGGCGTCGCGAGTCGCGTTTGAACGCGACCGCCCGCGTGTACAAAGGAAACACCGCCCCTCGAGGTTAATCGATCTTGACGAGATCGTCTTATCCATCCTCCGCGCGCCGTTGCCTCACGTTATGAATAAAATTTCGAACGTGTGTCTCGGCACAGATTGTTTCGTGCGAATTAAACCGCTCTCCCGACGTGGTTTGAAATGAAAGGAAAAAATAATAAAAATAATCCGAATAAGTCGTGAGACCAAGAAAAAGTAAAGGAAGGACCACACGTGAAATTATTACCCCGCACTGTCGAGTGTGGTTTATAATGTGAAAGCTTGCGGATCGCCGCGTCGCACTCTTGATGAATAGAAGGCCCCATGAGTCCAGAAAAAGACTGGCTCTTTGGCGAGGCTCGCGCGGAGTGCTGCGCGTCCGACCACCGCATGTATACAATTTTATAAACCGCAGGAGAAATAAACAAGTGTGTGGCGTTTCTCCCCTGTGCATATTAAAGAGGGTCAAAAGTAGCAAAGTAGTCCGGTCGTCCCGTGTCTACCACCTACCTTCTTCTCTTCTACTTTCTTCTTCGTTGTCTATCGATTGAGAAAGACCGCGCCTCCAGTTCGGTCGTCCAGTCCACGAAAGCTAAAACAGCAAACAGCGGACGGGCGTTAAACCATACCGGCGGAGGTCTTGCGTGTTCGTCTTTCATAAATATATATATCGTAGAGGCGTAAAAGAAGGAACGAAGGAAGAAGAAAAAGGAGGGGCAGCACTTCGGTGAGACGCAACAACAATTTATATATTGTTGAAAAAGGACGTTTGCGATTGCCCGGTGCTCAGGCGACACAGTCGTCGTGAAAAGGGTGTAATTGTGTGTGACGATGAATATGGTCTCTTCTTTGAAAATTCATTGAACTTAAAAAGGTCCGCTTTTCGGAGTTTGTTATTATTTTAATAATTCCTTTACAATTACGTATAAAATAAAATTATACACGTGTATTTTGACGACCTCAGAGCAGGCGCGATTACCCGCTGAATTTAAGCATATTACTAAGCGGAGGAAAAGAAACTAACAAGGATTTCCTTAGTAGCGGCGAGCGAAGAGGAAAAAGCCCAGCACTGAATCCCGCGGTACCAGCCGCAGGGAAATGTAGTGTTCAGGAGGATCCGTTGATATCTCGTGACGTTGTAGCGTGTCCAAGTCCATCTTGAATGGGGCCATTTACCCATGGAGGGTGCCAGGCCCGTAGCGACCGCTTCACGTCTCGGGAGGATCTCTCCTTAGAGTCGGGTTGCTTGAGAGTGCAGCCCTAAGTGGGTGGTAAACTCCATCTAAGGCTAAATACAACCACGAGA